>JAUJYV010000310.1:0-54121 GCA_033995625.1 Ophyiulus pilosus
AGATATACTGGTGGTTGTGATGAAATGGTGGCAGTAGTAGTATAAGATGTAGTGTCAATCAGATGAACAGGTGTCGCAAAGCATACATGGATTAGAGGGATTGTTAATGAAGAGGCCATTTTTGGTAACAATTTTTAGGGGTGTTGAAGAGCATAGGGATCATTAAAAAAACGTCCTCAAGAGGGGGGTGAAGGTGGGGGAGTTGCTGCTGGAATGTGGACACCATGTGGACAGGAGGGGGAAAGCAATTATGGACATCCACTAATGATATGGTATTTTTCAGTTTTTTTCTGTTTAATTAAGTATTAAAGATCAGTAAAAGGTGAAAGGGAGACCAGAAGAAATGTGTCCCCTGTCCCAAATGTACTTTAATTTTTAAATCTTGGGAAAGTCGGGTATTATGCCTAAATTTGTGTTAGACACCAATCTTATGCTGGAATTTCCCTTCGAGGTCAGGAAATTTCCTTTAATTAGAAAAGTCTGGAAAAATGTTGTGGAATCGACAGCGAGACGGGTGCTTGGAAATTTGTAGGATGGGCCTTTGTATGTTCCCACAAATTTTCTGGACACATTACTTTAAAAAATAAATTAGGACGCCAATGAGGGAGGGAGTGGGAAAGGAGGGTCTGGGCTAAAATGGACACCGTGTGGACAGGGGATAGTAAATTATTGAAGGAATTTCGGGATCGTCCTTTTTGAATGCCCCCATTTGGAAAATGAACTTCTTGAGCAATCGATGTTTGATACAAGTCATGCATTTAACAAAAACAAATTCATTGTACATGTATATAAAGGAATTAGTTGAGGCTTACAGATAGTTCTAAGCTGCAAGCGATAAGGAATACAATTACATGCAGCTTTAATAATTTATGATAGTTTCCACCACCCACATGATGTGGGTGGCATTGAGGATATTATGCATGAATGTTTTCGAAAAATCGCAATTATTTTTGTCTTATTTGCTATCCTCTTAACTTAAGATTGTTTTGAAGCATATTCAGTAAAATGATAACAATGCACATTTTGTAGTTGCTATGTGCATGTGCTTTATATATATAAGTTATTACGTTGACTATAATATACGATTTGCGAAATTGAAAAAGAAGGGCCCACAAACTAATATTTAGAGTTTGGAGCACATACTGATAAATAGTTAAATTTTGATCAGCAGAACTTGAATTGGATGTCATTTCTTGGGCTTTCAGAAAAAACTCACTTTATGAACAAAATGTACGACAATTTGGAAAATGAAAATAACTTGTACCCATCTTATGAATTATTAGTAGGCAATTTTATCAAACTGTAAAGGAAATAATAACTATATGAATATTTGAACATATACCAAAATCCCACAAATTTAAAAAAGGCAGAATAAAGATAAACTCTTGCGGTAAGAAACTAGACCCGTTATTCCAAGTAAATATTAAGTAACTCGGGCTTGCGGTATTATCTTATCAGCTTCATGGTTCTTTTCAATATTTTTATTCAGGATGAAATGGTGGATTTAAGTTTCTTTTCAAGGAATTTATCTTACAGCCAACCAGTCGTCGAATTCCACATTTCATGGTGACTGATTCTATTTCTCAAATTCGATTTCGATAATGGGAAATTAATAAATTCAGCCAATCTTTGAAATGAATTTCTAGTGCAGATGAAATGGTTTGCAGTTCAATTAAAGTATGCATGTATAAAGACTGCGTGTAATATAAAGCAACTATCCTTTTTTTAAACATTTAGAATGGGTGTAATTCAATTATAAAACGATACAGAGGGGGTAATTAAGAATTAGGTTCTTAAGGATTTGTGAAATTGTGGAGTCATTTTTTTTATTCAATAATGGCTTATTGCATATTGAATTTTGCAATTAAATTACCACTAGAACACTAGAAATAAAATTGCAATTAGTTAAAACCCAAATTTGAACCTAGTAGATGTTAACTAAAAGAAAACATGCATTTCCAGCACAATAAATATAGTTTTCAGTTCATTTTTTGGCTCTTAAACTTTACTACAAATTTTAAAAAACTGTCTATTTGTATTCCTGATCACTCTTTATTAACTTACTTAGTAAGTAGTCTAAAGTAGTTGCTAAGTGTCACCCAGGAGTCAGAACTGTCTGCTTTTTAAAATAGTTGGCAAGATAACAATTTATCCCCACTACCGCACATGAACATTGGTTTTGCATTTTACAAATTCCCTCGTACGAGAAAAAACATGTAATATCTAAATTTTAATTTTTAATATGCTTATGGCAGTGCCCAAATATGGAGACATCAGAATGTGACATCGTGAATTGGTGTTTAAGTGAATAAAAACATTCAGAAACTTTTTTATTGTTGGCAGTGAGATAGGATCGCAAAGAAAACTGACACTCTTCCAATTCACTACAAATGTGTAGTGAAAAAGTACTTGCTGCAAGTGACATATTGCACATGAAAATCAAAAGTCAATAAAGGGCCAAATAACAAAAAGCAGATTGCGTGGATGGAAGAGCCTTGATTTTGGCCAATGGGATGTGGTTGCAAACAGACTCACAAATTCAATTACTGCCACTCCAATCCTCCTCTCAATCTTTGTTCATTTCACGCTGCAAAATAAGCAGGGTAAAGAGGCCTGCACAGTGTTAATGCTGAAACGAGCACAAAAGCCCAATGCGGAATTGATTTGGAAGTGCAACATATCAACATGGCACAAGTGATCACACGTACACAGGGTTATTCAAAAAGAAGCAGATTTCAATTTTTATTGTATTTTAAACAAACTGTAAAGAAGCAGAAATGCATTCTGTTCATCTCTGGATAGAAGAAAGATCACAAATTTATGGTTTTTGAGGTTTTACGCACTCCACATGAACACCATGAGTTGCGTGACAAACATCAAAACTATTGTATTTCCTGCCATACACGAATCAACTGGTCTGTAGTTATTGAATTCACAGTTTCAACAATTCCATGTACTGGATCTTGAAAAGGTAGTAGTTATAGGTGGATCAAATATCCTGCCTTTTATGTAGCTCAACAGTTAAAAGTTGCAGGGGGTAAGATCTGGAGATCTGGAAGGCCTCAAACGATGAACAAGAGCTTGTTGTCCACCTCTTGTCCACGCACGAATCAACTGGTTGGCTATTAGTTATTGAATTCACAGTTTCAACAATTCCATGTCCCAGATCTTGAAAATATAGAAGGTATAGGTGGAACAAATATCCTGTCTTTTTTGTGGCCCCACCGAAATAAATGGCAGTGGGTAAAATCTAGTGATCTGGGAGGCCGCAGACGATGAACAAGATCTTGTTGTCCACCTATTGCCCACATTGAATTTACAGCTTCAACAATTCCATGTCCCAGATCTTCAAGAATAGAATGTATTGATGGACCAATCACCCTGTCTTTTATGTAGTTCAACAGATACAAATCGCAGGGGGTAAGGTCTGGTGCCCTGGGAGGCTACAAACGAAGGACAAGATCTAGTTGTCCATACGAGCGTATATGAGACTGCTTGTTCATATATGACAATAAATGTACATGTACATCTATAAATGTCCTTTTCATTTCTGAATTTCAATTAGTGTCATATGAGTATAAATACGACATTACATTGAGCAATAATCCAAGCTCATGTTTGTTTTCTTCCATACATATGTAGATATGACATAAAATGTCATTTATGATGAATATCACATATTATCATAGATGGACATTAGTGATGGCCATGGGGACAAATGTTTCCAGGCATATAGGGGATATGGCAGATGTTATCATACGGGACATAATAAGATATTTCCGTGTTCTAAAAGGCTAGCAACAGCAACTTCTTCATTTGATATCACGTGCAATTACATCAAATTCAACTCACGGATTCGATATATTTGGAACAGGATAACATTCTCCATTGGTTGCAAGACACTCACTACACATGGCCGGCATTTGGCTGCACTTTAACGAAATGGGGTATGCTATGCAATGAATGCGAGTTTTTGCGAAGAATGTAAGGCAATTTGGTATATTCGCCAAACCATAAATCTTTCTCGTCACTGACTTAAATTGCGTCATATGAAGCAACATTCATAACTCGGCGTGGATAAAAAAAATCTTTCTGGAGTTTAATGAAGATTTTTTACACTGAATCTTATATAGATTTACGTTCCATGGCATTCCGTTATTTCAATTTTTATTATATCATACTTGTAATTTAAATAGATATTCGATCAAACTAACGAATATTGATAATGTAATGACCCAATTTTCACAGTAATTCCTTCGGCTTAGAACTATGTATCAAATATGCTTGTAATTAGATACTTTCATAAAACATATTTAATTATTTAAGAGTGTGGTTTTTTTTGCCCATGCCAATTATTTAATCAAAGTTTTAATTTTCATTAGTTCATAAGGCACGAAATGCCTTTAAAATAAATAACGAAAATTACCATAAACTCGCTGTTCCGAGGGGTATCATTTCGGGCGACATTTGACTTTTTAGTTTAGCCGTTTGCAATAGGATTTCTGATGAGTTTCATCCACGTTTAATTACCTTTTAAATTTTCATTAGTTTATAAGACGAGGAAGAACTTCTACATTTTTATAAATGCTGCGGAACCCTTAGAAATGTTCTAAGGAACTCCAAGGTTTCGCGGAATACCGCTGAACAAAAATTTCAAAACAAGATTGACATCTGTAAAGACATATATTGATAAAATGATTTATGAAATACTTTTCAATTTTGAAAATAGAAACTATCTGAAAGTAATCTCGACATAGAAAATGATTGGTGAATAAAAGTAATCAAGCTGGGCCCAGCTTAGACGAGAATGTAGAGGAGGATGGATATATCTAGTAGAAGCAATAAAAGGGACAAGGCTCTATTCAAAATAGTCCAACAACAGCTAAAAATGGAAAAATAAAATCAATAAAAGAAAAAACAAGTTTACAGTTTTAGGGTTTTTTATTAATGGGTTTAAAAGTTTCGAATCTTAAGTTGTATACAGCATTGCTTTTCACTACCATTTTAGTTTGGGAAACAATCTACGAATTGCACATTTTATCGATTTATTTATAAAAAACCAACATAAAGAATCAAGTTTCTATCCGAAAAAAAAAACAAAAAAAAAACTAAAGAGAAGCCTTTATAAGAACTAAATTTCACATCTATGTGTTTAGCTTAAGCTGTGCTGGGAAAATGCGTACTTATATATTTAAGGATTTGTGATTCTAAAATTTCAATATAATGCAAATAAGGACATTGCAATTTCCAGGAAGGAATTGTTTTAAAAAGAATGAAAGTATTAAAAATAGGACCACCACCAAACATGGACCAGATAAAAATCTCTTGCTATATACAAGTAGAGCTCATTTCCATTTTGGCCGTACTGGTAAACACAGGGCTAGATAAAAAAAACTTCAGAAAGTGTAATTTTCGTCTAAACGATCTATGAATATCATTCCAAAAAGAACCAGGTCTCCCGGAAGCTTACTTATATGGATCGTAAAAAGACTTGCAGCACGCTGACACAATACATAACGTAAAACAGAAAATGCTTGGCATGCAGTTGGAGGATGCTGGATGTCATACACATCCTGCATGCATTCAACATAAATGGCTACAATATCAGTCATCAGTCACAATACCTGCACATGTGCACATTTCTTATAGGAAAGTTTTGTAATTCACTGCGATAAACTGATATGCAGAGAATACATGATTGTGCGGCTAGGTGTTCCCCAAATGGCGTTCAGTCAGACACAAAAATATAATTTAGGATGTATATCTTGTACTTTGGACCCTTTGGGGTTCCTATCACACGCATCCAAGCTGATTAGAAGAGGTCCATTTACGTGTTGATTTTTCTTAGACACAATTACTGTAAACACTTTGGATGAACATTTATAGTTTGTTTCAAGTGTGTAGCTTGATCCCGTCTTGAAGATGCACCAGGGATGGGTACTGCACTATAAATAAAAATCCTGCTTTGTATAATCAAAAAAGTGTTTAGACTTGTTATAAATTCTACACCTTTAAAGGTTTTATCAAGCAAGCTCCTTTTAGAAAAGGTGTTTAGTGACACCTTAGACGAAGCATGCTAAAAGGTGTTTTGTGGCACCTGAATGCATTTGCAATGCATTTCAAATGCACATAGATTGGGGCACTGAAAATGCATTTACAAATTCGCAATTTCGACACAATTTAAGTCAACTTCAATCCATGGCTAACATGACCACAATCCTTGATTTCCAACAACGCCTATAGCAGTACAAAGCAGAATTTTTATTTAGAGTGCAGTACCCATCCGTGGTGCATCTTCAATACTGAAAGCTACACCATTGAAACAAATTGTAAATGTTCATCCAAAACGTTTACAGTGTCTGCCTTGGGCCTAACAAAAATCAACACGGAAATGGACCTCTTCTAATAAGCTTGGAAGAGTTTGTTCTGAAAATTATGTTTACTCGAAGTCTTCACCAACATGTCCACCACAACCGGGTTACACACTATAAGGAAACTTGCTAGTAGTGTCATGAGCTAAAGTAAATATTTCTCGTAAACAACAGCGACAGCAGCAAACAGGAATCAATATTAGACTGCCAACAAATTTTCAATTTGCAAACGCAGTAGTATGAAAAAGGGTTTTTGAAGTAGTTTTATTGGGAAATCGTAGTACACTGCCATAAGAATTTAGAGGGAAACTTCGATTTTTACACTCAATTAAATGCATCATTTATACTCCTTATAAATCCAGCTGTCAATTCCACTATTCCCTATTATTAAAGATATAAACCCATTAAAGGAAATTGCCTATTGATTTCAGATTTTACAATGACAGCACAAGTTATCAACTCACTAAATGCATCCATCAAAGGGAACTGACGTGAATTACACACAAAAAGAGTGACGGGAAGAAGCCTCTAAACACGATGATAGAAAAAAACAAATTCCCCTAAAATCTAGAAAATGTGGGTACTTTTTATTTTCAACTAGTTAGTAAAGGAAATTAATAAGATGTCAAGTAGCAGCTGCCTGATGTATTCATCTGGTAATTATATTTGACGCAAGTGTGGTGCTCATCACTCTTGGAGTGATTGTAAGGGAGGCAAAACATGCTTGTGAGTGACTAAAGAGTCATGGCAGGAATAATTAGGCTGACACGGCGTGCACAATGGAGGTGAAAATAGCTTACCTGCTATTGCCAACTGCATGATGAAAAAGTTCATCCTAGATTTCTTGCTTTTTGACAGCATCAGGGCGGCTAGTACTGAACTATTGCCAAGTACTATCATAATAAATAAGACCCATAGAAACGCTAGCTGTTCTGTCTGAAATACATAAAAAAAATCACAAAATCAATATGACTCATACGAAACAGAAAATATATGGTTTAACTACATCACAATTTGTTAATTTTACAGATATACATGTTTGGTTTAATCTGAAACATGTTTATATTTATAATCACCGCTGAAATAAAGTTAACCCTGGTGGAAAAATCTTGTTTGGGCCAGTTATGGACAAATACATGGCTATTTGTATATATTGCTAGACCAGAAATTGGACACATCTGGACACACCTGCTGCATGCATGTTCATATATGGACATATGTGTACATGCATGGCCCATAGGTGGCCAAACGAACATATATGGCCCATAGATGGTCATACAAACATATGGTTAATACATCGCAGTATACATGTATAGTACCATAATTGATAGATAATGCATGTATTTGGTGAAAACTAGACTTGCAGTTTATGTGGACCATATACTATATTTCCAATATGACTCATCGAAGTTGGCTACATATCTGTCATATCACGACCCATTAATGACTCATCATTGGCGAAATATAGTCCATACATGACTATTTAAGACCCATCTGGGACTAAATATAGCCATAAATGGACTATATTTCATACATATGGCTATATACCACACATGGCTATATATGTCCCAAATATATAGTTTTTCCACACGGTAAAGGGTAATGAGGCAGCTGTAACTGTATTGGAATATACACTGGTATTTTAAGTTATACGGTATATCAAGTAATTTCTGGAGCATAACACCTTTAAGATTTCTAAACGATTATAGTTCCGCTAAGGATAAGCATTCTAATAGTTTGGGTAATGTACTTTATAGTATATTTCAGAATTTTCTGATCCTATACTAGAAAATTTGGAAATAGAACAATAATTCAAGTTTCAACCGTATTAGTCATTAAAAGATAACGGTCGTTGAATTAAACATATACTTTCAAAAAATGTACGATATTCTACTGTATAATACCATGACAACGCCTGAAAGCGGTAACGTCAATGACATCTCCAGTATACGGCACCAATTAAATCACATTGTTAAGCATATTCGTCCACTGGAAAATTTCCACCAGGTTACCAATCGACGCTACCATGGAGTTCCTCAGGCAATATCTTTTACCCAAAAAATGTGTTCCCTGCATGCAAAAGTTTGTATATCATGTTTGCAATAGAGACTGAAATTAACTCTTTATTGTCAAGAACTTTAGTGCTACAATTAAACAAGCTTATCATTAGTATTTCAATTCATTTTGAAAACTTACTTTTTTTAATTTAAAGATCCTTTAAGCATAATACGTTTGCGGTGAATCGCGTGCGAGGTTCTTTGCAATTAAAAGCTCATCTTACATTTTAGGAACTGTAATTAATTCGATAAGACATATCAAGTACAGCAAAGCAGGTCTTAGATTGCTTTTTGGATGATTACAAACGTAACACAGTAGCACTAGTCCTTCAGGTTCGATGCACTGTTTATGCACAGCAATTTAATGTCCTCAATGAACATTGTTTAGTCGTAACGCAAATAAATGGCAAATTATGCGAGTCTTAATAGCGTCTTAAAAGAATAAACTACTTCAGATCTGTTCAAATGCGTAATACCAATAGCATTTAACGACTAAGCTACAATACATAGGCATAAATAACATGTATAACACACAAAAAAAAATGCGGATTGCTATAGTTTCACTGAACGAATGAAACTCTGACATGGTAGGTTGTCAATTCTGGTCAAAAATAACTTTGAACTAAGATCCTATAGTTAACTAACTTATTTTTCAAACTTTTATATATATATATGTCAGTTAGTTGATTATATGTATGTTCGCCTTGATACCGACATTCCTATTTGTTCAAATATTTCATCTACAGCCCATTTCTAAAAATCATTAAAACTTTTCCAAGGACAACATTTTAATCTATGGAAAAAAGTAATACAGACATAATTAAGTAAAATTTAATAACTAGAGAAGAAGAATAGTTCATATACATAGATGCCATCCAGATAAAGTATGATATAAGGTTATAGTGATGTAAGGAGAAAGTTTGCAAATAATACGTAAAAAGTTAATACAATAAGTTAGTCAAAATATCTCTCTTGAATTTAATATGTACGATTGAAACTGCACAATCTAAAATATTTCTAATTATAAAAATGAGGGCTTGGGATTCAATTTTAATAAAACAGTAATACAAACAATTGCTAGTAAAGAAAGCAAAATATGCAAATAATATTTGTAAACAAAAGCAAATAATTTCAGACAATAAAAAATAAATGATATTTCATTAGATGAAATTAATTTTATATTGCAATCAATATATATTTATAGAAGGATGACGTATGCAATACGGAGAAACACAGTAATTATAAGATAAAAAAAAAATTAGCTTCGAGCTATCAAATGCTCAAACCAATAATGATACTCAATTTTCGTGTCATAATATAGCTGTTAAGCAATTAGTAAAAAAATATATTTTAAATCAGGTCGTTAATCCAGCATTGAATTTTCAGTGAATTTATGACATGGATTTCATTAATCCTGAGCCATGATCTTCAATGCAAGGCCATCAACAGCTCTTAAAATAAACATTTATCAGCTACTATAATTGGATATAAACTATATTTAACGATATAAAACCGCAAATGTGAATGTCTCCTTGTTTTGTAACATTCGACTCAATTCAATACTATACAAACATTAAAAGCAACAATGTATTTAAGGGGTTTTAAGGGGTTGCTGTACTCATCAAGGTTCCACTATATATTTATTTCATACTATACAATCCACAATGTCGATACAATTTAAGTCAGTTTCATTGGCTAAAATGATGGCATCTTGTAACATGACCACAATCCTTGATTTCCCACAACGCCTATAGCAGTACAAAAACAACAACAATGAAACAACATCTGGTTTTATAGACGTTAGTAACTTTATCCAGTTCCATCATTCATTTTTTTTTTGCAGTTGTTTATCTGGTCAATATCTCACGGCGCACACATTAAGTATTACAATTCCAGCTTTAATTTTCGAAGAAGCTAAAGATGAAATTCTCACAGTCAATAGAAGTTTTTTTATCTCAAGGATTCAAAGAAATGCCAGAAAACCTTTGTTATTGCAATATTTCCAGTAGATAAGCTTGAGGGTTAAAGAAAAAAATTCAACAATAAATCCACATGAAAAACGTCTGAGAAACCGATGGAGAAGCCAGTAAGTACTAAGCAGGTTGTTATTCTCGCACTAAGAGGCCTGCCCATACAACGCAGTTAGACTGAGTCAACATTGAGAAAAAACTAGGCGACGAAACGACCTCGTTGCCCTGTTCTCTATAAGCTAAAATCCTATGACAATTCACAGAAATGGAAAGCTAGTATTATTTATCCTCTGATGCAAACCCAAAAGTTGGGAGAGAGCTTTTTCTTTGGATTTACTAAACCCTGTCACGATCCACCTTACTGTTTGTATGGTTCTGTGCTCCTCACACCAGTGTCGCACAAGACGACAAGCTCCTGTACCAAAGATCTGGGTCAACAAAGCGAAGATTACTGGAAAGGAACGAAAGCATATTCAAATTTATAGAAGTTTTTTTTCTTCCTCTTTTTAAGTTGTCGATGTTCTAGATGACACACTTTTCACTGAAGGGAATCATGGAGCTATCGATGTCCTGTCGAGAAATTTTGATACTTAGAGCAATGTTTTTTTTAACCATTTTCAAGTCATTTCAAGTGGAAAAACTGTATATGGCATATTAATATTTGGGAAATGCCATATCCATGTATGGACATACTATATAGGGGCATATCAAAAATTGTATATACTGTATATATTCATATATGACATTACCAAAGATGACACATTTTTCAATGAAGGGAGTGATGGAACTATTGATGTCCTGTCGAGAAATTTTGATACTTAGAGCAATGTTTTATTAACCATTTTCAAGTCATTCCAAGTGGAAAAAGTATTTATGGCACATGTCATATTTGGGAAATGCCATGTATGAGCAATACAGACATTGGACATACTGGAAGTTTGTTCATAAATGGAAAAAATATGCGAGTGTATGACCATGTAGGTCTACTGTATGTGATTATATGACCACTTCTGATATGTCCATATATGTTACTTATGTCCATGTTTCTTCCAAACACGAACATAAAACACCATACATGTCTATTCATGTTTCCAGACATATTTTAAGTTAAGCTAAGTCTCAAATTGTCACGACACACAGGGACCCTTTGCGGCATACATGTGTTTCAACAAAAGTATCTTCCATAAGGAACTGGCAGGAGTTTTCTCAACTTATGTAATGTTTCCCATCTGTTTGATACTTGTTTAGCAATGAAGACCAAGTATTGGTTAACGTTCGATATATAAAAGATCGTTTTCTATTAACAAGTGTAATTCTTCGTGGATCTACAAAGTTTTGTAACTCTAAAAAGACGTGTTATAGGTGAGTGGGATTGGGTTTATTTCACGGGGTGTCATAAATTGGTTTCCAACACACAATGCCATTGGTTGTTCACATCTATCACATTGATGTACCAGTTTTTTTTGGTCATAAAACAGCTGTTACTATTTCCCCTGCAGACAATGTTGCGTAGAACTATTTATGTGTTCAACAACCGATTCGTGACTTTAAAGACTTTGTTTTGTCTTCAAGTTGTCATAGACTTGATTATTGCCCGCTACTAGCAAGGCACTTCCCTTAATCCAGTTCTTGAACTTTTTTCCCCTTTTACGGCTTAATTTAATTTTTGCCTTTGACAGTACATATACCTCGAATACATCGAATTTTTTTCATAGCTTTCGCTTGAAGTCGTTAATAGGCACTTGCAAAAGTAGCATTGAACATGTTTTCTTTTTTTGCTCCTGCATCACGAAACCCTTTTCAGGCAATGTGTAAGAAATAACATGGTTGGGACTAGTAGGCAGAGAGTAAATAGACAATTTTAGAGTGGTATTTTACTGTTGCTGTTAAGTACAGGTCTTTTATACTTATCATTCTGTAAGGTTTTATAAATTAGTTTCCACACATTTTTAAGACAGTACATTTTGTATTGTTTCAGTTAGAAATGTTTTTTTGCATTGTTTTAGTTAGAAATGTTTGTGCATTGTTTTAGTTAGAAATATTTTTCATTGTTTTAAATTAGAAATGTTTTTGCATTATTTTAGTTAGAAATGTTTTTGCGTTGGTTTAGTTAGAGCTGTTGTGCATTGTTTTAGTTAGACATGTTTGTGCATTGCTTTAGTTAGAAATGATGTTTGCATTGTTTCAGTTAGAAATGTGGTTTTGCATTGTTTCAGTTAGAAATGTGTTTTTTCAATGTTTCAGTTAGAAATGTTTATTAAATTGTTTCAGTTATAAATGTTTGTGAATTGTTTCAGTTAGAAATGCTTTTTGCATTGTTTTAGTTAGAAATGTTTTTTTGCATTGTTTCAGCTAGAAATGTTGTTTGCATTGCTTTAGTTGTTAGAAATACTTTTCGTATCGTTACATGATATTGAGGAAATAATGTATTAAGATACTCGTGTTTGTGCTTTTCTACGTGAGTTATTGCGCTGTTGAATATTCCCTGGTGGAAAAAGTATTCCGAGCCATATAGGTGAAATGTGTGCCCATATTTGACCATAAATTGATTGCAATATCTGGAATATTCCAGAAATATATAACAAAATGGTAATTTTCAGAATATATTTCTTAAAATGTATTACGTTTTACGACATTGGTCATATGATGTATAGTTTGTGCAATGTAAAAAGTTTCGTGTAGGTTACTTTCTTTCACTGGTAGTCCTATTCAATCATAAAACTTAAACTTGGCTGACAAATGGCATAAATTAAAATGAATATAGCTAAGAAAAGACAAATTGCATTTATTAATTACTCAGGAAACTTAAGTAGAATTTATTATCACATATGCAGCTTTACAGACAAGTGTGAAATATAGTTCCTCTCATCTGGAATTTTTTCATTGACAGGATTAAAGCTACAGATTGGAGGAATGAAGCCTTCTATATTTTACGAATAATTAACTCTTACAATTTGTCTCGAATTTGCATATTTCATGCAACCATATTATGGAGAATCATGCGGAAGAGGGCAATGATTACCACCTCACTGGTCACATTCCCTTTCATGATTCCGTAATACCAAATTAGCAAACATAATTCAGGCCTTAATCTCCTGGTGAGTCATGGCCTCACAAATTGAGGATGAACAACATAAATCTCATCATTTAATATCATGCTCGCCGTGCGATGTGCATTCGAAACATATCAAGTCGTGGAGTATGTGGGCAAAAGAAAACATTCGGATAAACATTAGATTTATTGCGAATAAAATTCAAAAAAGAATTCTTATAAGCCTGCTCATATAATGCACTATCGCTATCACTATCAAAGCTTGGGTTACACCACTGTGTAAATACTACCAGAATGGAGGTTAGCAACTAGAGCAGTTTTTTTCCTTAAATAGGGAGAGTCAGAACATTAATTCGATTTGAAATCCCTATCACAAGGGCGAATAAATTTGCATATAAAACACGCTAGATTGCTCTAAATATCTTATCTAAATCGAAAAGAAAAAAAAATAATATGAATTATTTAACAATGCATTTTATCAGAGAAATGCAATATACGCAGTGGTATTTTCTCAGCCATGCATAATCTAAAAAACCTGAACTGCTGAAAAGTTTTTAGAGGTATTTTATGGCGGATTCTACGAACATAATACTAAATATAAAACACGAAATGCAATAAATATCAGTGATATTTCAGTAACGATAACCTTGCAACCCCTTAAAGTAGGCAATCACTGCTAGCTATCCGACCGCCTATATAATATACACGAATAAAATGTATATTTAATCACATAAGTGGTTTATACAAATCGTTATTTATTAGTAGGTTAACGAATATTCATGCTATTAAAGATGCATAAAGCAGATGATTTCAATTTAAAACGACGTTAAAATAAGTTAAAAGGGGAATTCCCCATTTCTATATTCATGATGCTCCAAACTGAATGTGTCATTGCAATTAACTAATAAATGGCTATGTGCAAATAAATGACATTTAAAAGCACTGTAGTAGTTTAAAAGTACATAGTATGACAAAATTGTTACATATGTCAAATGTAAGTATTTTTGGCACGTACTTTTGGGGCATGCATGATGCTCCAAACGCGTAAAGGATCAAATGGTTAATTCGCAGCACAAATCCATGCCTCATAAATCAATACTCTCTAACCCTTTCTGTAATCGGTCAAGAGTCCATTTGCTAACAGCATTAACACCATATTTTTAAAAATAGAAAATCCCTTTTTTCAACAAGTTAGTCAACATCATGACCAACGGTTCACACGCTTAGTTAATAAAAAAAATGGAGGGCACAAGTCTTTGTTATTCAGGCTTAAAAAGGGCAATAGCCAAGGTTTATTCACATAGTTACACAAGGACAATAACAACGTATAGGGAGGGATAATTGCTCTAGAAGTACTTTTCTCAAGTGTTTACTTTGGCTGACACGCTAACGTTTTGGAGACGATAACACGATCAACCGCTTACGTTCATTATAAAAATGACACTCGACGCGTGTGGTACTTTAAGATGGCGATGAAAAAGGTTTAAAAGTAGCCTGAGTCTCTGTCTATAGCAAAATAAAAAAAAATAAAAAAAATCCACCTTTGGAAAACACTTCCCTTTTGTAGAAAGAAATAGGGTCGCCTAACCATACGTATTCCTTATATCAACACTGCTCGGCAAATAATTAAATCTGGTGGGCTTAGGTTTGTCTAGTCTTAATCTAAAATAGTATCCTCTATGGGGAATGAAGCTGAACAAAGACAAAAGTACCAATTAACAGATCTAGGGTGGAGAGGTTTGATTAGCAATCGTGAAATTGGAAACCATGAAAAAAAAAAAAGGTTGCCATTAAGTCTTGACAGTTTTACAATGCCTTAATGCAACGATGTTTTAATCTGCAAATGCACTGGTAGGTAACAAAGGAAATTTCCTAAAGAACACGTATGCACTTAGGAAAACAAATCCCAGATTTTACTAAAAATTTCCAAAAAAATGTATTAATCTTTTAATGCACCATCATTGATTGCTATTTTCGTAATCCTATCTGAACTTTAAGATTTTTAGAAATAAGCTTTGAAGGGTAAAAAAATGACGATATGTCATTTTACAATCTAACCATACTTATTTAGCAAAAACTGTCATTATATGCAGTATGATAACTGTTGAGGTAGGAAATAATGTGTATTCGACATTGCAAACTACATGCAGTTTGGATATAATTTTCAATGTAAAAAGTCATCCATAGAACATCATTTAATAAGAAAGTGCGCAAATATATGACTCGAGTGGAAAACAACAAATATGGGCCATGTAGGGACATTTATGACTAATTTCAAATATGACTTTACCAGAAATTAGACACGTCTGGACATATATGGCCAGATAAGTTCATAAATGGGCAGGTGTGACCATACTCTCCCAGATATCTCCCTGTATGGTTCATCAATTGCTAATCAGTTGCAATATGTCGTTTATACATGGCTTAATCAATTACTGTAATTAAGGCAAATTGCTCATTATTTGTCAAATATGCTTCATATATGGCGAAATATGGCCCATCAAGGGTCAAGTATGGCCCATACATGGCTATCTATGACCCTTCAAGGACCAACTATGGCCCATACATGGCTATGTATGGCCCTTCAAACATAAACTATAACCCATTCATGGCTATGTGTTTCCCTTCAAGGACCAACTATAGCCTATTCATGGCTATATATGGACCTTCAAGGACCAACTATGGCCCATACATGGCTATGTATGGCCTATTTGTAGCTATACATGGGCCAGACATGTCCATATATACATATAACTTTTCCACACAGGGAGCCTAAATAGTGATATTTGATTCATTCATGGTAAAACAAACGCACCCATTTACAAGCAAATCCATTGATTCTTTACAAGTTTATCGGTTTCTCTGATCTTTTGATATTAGATTTTGGATATGTTGGAGCCAAAAGCTAAAAAACGCTATCCAATAATGACACACACACGGGTCAGCTGGGACATGGCTGTATTTGAAAGTATAAAAATTCAAGTAGAAGGCATTTGCAGCCTTAAGAATATAAAGTGGCTAGTCATTGCCGGCCTTGTTCCCTTGACTGCCTTCAAAACGAGCCTAGTATTCCCGGCATTAAGTCCTTTTAATGTCCATTTTTTATGGGTCTGTTCGTGCTCGATGACCCTTCTGAATTTCTTTTGACACTGAAGATCATTTGACCAAACTCATAGGGAGAAGTGCAATTATTGATCAACAGAGTGAAAAGAGAGGCGTACCGTACAAACACACACATGGGAGAAAAAAAGATCAAGAAATGGTAAAAAAAACTTATGCGACTACGAACGTTTATAAGATTTCGGAAACGAATATCGAATTCCAATGATAAAAATGCGAAAAGAATTGTGACGATGCACAGCTTGAATCAAAGAAATTTTTTTCTGCCATTGTACACCTTGAAAATTTCTTTCTCAATGATATTAGAAGTCGCCAGCCTGCCATCGCCTTCAAAATTTATATTCATGCATGCTGAAACTAATCAATACCTTCGGAATAGTCGAGCATTTCTGGAATTTTACATTCAATTTTGCGAGTGTGTCCCATGTGGCACCACATTTCTAAAAGTGGATTTTGCAAATCATCAAATGATGTGAAATCGCGGATGGCACGGTTATGTTAAAAGCTACAAATGTCTTGTTTTTGTCATTTTTCCTTTTGTTTACATATTTCGTTTTTTATGCGATTCATAAAGGACAAAGAGTCAATCGCAGATTTATCAGGATTTTTATTCAGGATTTTGTCGAAATGTCACCACAAGCTAAACTAGGGGGTAGATAATCTGGATTTGCACGAAATGTTTGAAAGACTGGTTTAAAAAGTATTCAAGGCGACTATGTGTTTTTATTTAAGCCATTTTTTCCCCTATTTTAACCGTATTTCAATTTTTACATTCAACATTTCCATTACCTTTCATATACTTTTATGTACAGCAATATTTGCAACTTACATACTTAATAAGTTGATAAATAGTGTCCAAAAATACTCAGAATTATTTTGAAAAATATAAAAAAATATAAAGGAAGATGTACATTTTTACGGTTTATCATATAATACAGGAACATTACATAATCACTTTTATACATAATGCAGATATGGCGTCAGTGACCAAATCCACCAGTTCGATGACTTCCCAAAATACTTTTGAAAAAGTTAAACCTTACATAGATTAGAATAATCCACAAACAGATCTTGTCCGGTTGAATGCAATGTATGAAAGAAAATTCTCTAGTACAAATATACAGCATCTTGCAAACCGTTACAAAATTATTTAAGCGTTGAGCTCATTGTGAACTGAGCCACTTATTTTCAAGAAATACTGACATACTATCCTCCAGTATGTATATCTAGACTTGTTCCTTGATTCTGTCAAGTTGAACCCAAATAACCTTCCTTTTCCTGTGTGGTTACTTAGGTTACCACAAAATGAAGTCAACATTCAGCAAAAACAAAAAACAACAGGAATCTATTTAACCAGGTCAGGGACATCTACATGAAAAACATTGTAGTATTTGATGTGTATTTCTTTGAAAAAATCTTAAACTTATTTACGGATTCGCCAATCCGTGAGGTGAGTCGACCTTCTGGATCTTTCGTCCTGAACAGAGGACCTTAAGGCATGTCGTCTATCGCAACGAAGCTATATATGGACCCCCAGTACATGTATTTCAAATGACGCCATCAAAAGCAGCGAACCGTTCATCTTTTAAATAAAAAGCTTTTTATCTGAAATCCATTCCTAGAATGCGAACTATATTAAACACTTGCATGCATACAATAAAGCCCTTTCCAGTATGTGTGCATAAGCAGAAAGAAGGGTGCCTGCTGGTCATTTATCTTGGCAGACGTAGGGGCAATATCACCCTTCTGGCTAATACATGCCCTTGTGAATAAAATCACCATTTAGATCTGTTGGAGAATATTTCTCTGAGAACGTTTTATGGCGATTCATTGTTGAAAAGGGGGAAAAAGTCAGCCGAAATATATTAAAAACTGGTGCAAACCAACGTCAAGACGTGAAAAGCCAAGCCTTGACCGTTTTAGTGCAGCATCAAAAACTATGACATACAATGGCTAAAGATTTGCACGCGTCATGGCATTTTTGCATCTTGAGAATAACTATCCCACCATCTATTGATTGTATCGCCTTGACGTCAGCAGTGAAACATTCCACATTGAACACCTTGATACAATGGACACCTTTCTAAATTCACACTTGTAGTCAGTCCATGACAGATCCCCCACCCCCATAAAAATAACTAACGTAGACCATGATACAATGAACACCCCCGTTCACACCAGGCCGTATCAGCTGTATTGCCGCACGAAGTGTTTTTCAGCGGCGCATGCTTTTCTATCTGCACGTTCACACGATCCCGTAGACGTATCGTGTGAACACTCTTTTTGACCCCGGACAAATCTGCACACCTGACATCAGCCTGTCACGTGACACCTGTCATCTGCACACATTGAACATGACATTTTGGCATCCTGGCACTTGAGGCACTACTGGCATTACTTTTCAGCAGCAAATTATAATGGTTAGTTTTTTTTGTTGACTATAATGAGTAGATATAGACAAGCAATTCTAAAAGTCAAAACTAATCAAGATGAACAAAAAGGAAGGCATTCCATCGAAGTTTTGGAATACTTGGAATTATGCACCAAAAAGTAACCACCAATTCTCAATTACGTAGTGAAAAGCTTTAATGATTTATGTCTCTAAAATTTACATTTGGTATTCTAGTGCATCAAATATATATATAGGTTTGTTTGTACTTCATAAGTATACATTGTATATTCATGCATGTATCAAAAAGTGTTACTTGATACATTGCACACTTGTATGTGTGCCTGGTATCGCAAAAGAACATTTAAATAAAATTTAAAAGTGCCAACATGGAATTGGAACGAATAAGATACTATATTTGTAAGTACCATAACTTTAATGATCATGAAGTACAAAGAATATCAACAACTGAGATGCCAAGATTAAGAAAAACACGACGAATTTTTGTCATTCAATTAATGTGTCAACAAAACTCCTTATCCAGAATTTCATATATAAATAAGACGACAAATATAGCGTATATACTGGATAGTGCGCCTTATACAGATTATAAACTAATTTTTTTATATCTAAATATCCTGCCATCTGCTTTTTATTTAATAGTTTCAAGATTATACTACATCCCGAAGTCCCTTGCCAAAAAACTGTCAAATGTCAGGAAATGGTTACATTGCACGGAAATGTCAACTATCCTAATTCAACTCGGAAATGGGATAAATTAGCTCTAAACAGGTGCCTTGCATACAGCAATCGTCTCTTGGTGCAGATATCCTCTATATATTTTGACTATCTGCCATTATAGGTTATCTATTCCAAGCAAACGTGACTCAAAGATAGACACGATCATCGTGCTTAAAGTACACTTACCTGAAAAACCTAAACCTCTGCTTAAGCAAGACAATTCTTATGCTCACAGAGGTCTCAACAATGGACCTGTTTCTATGGGAACCAGTGGAGGACTGACCAGGATGACAGCAAGTGCACCCTGTGTGCTCCAAGTGAACTGAGCCACTTTAATACTATATATATACGTATATATATTTTAAAAATATTTATTATGAAATTTATTCTACTTTTTTAAAATTTAACACACATTTTACACAATGCCTTATAGTTATGGTTTGTAATCTGGAAACCGATCTTTTAAGATCCATGGAGTCCGCCACTGATATGAACAAAACATTCTCGTATTTATCCCAATGAAGTGGGCCCCATAACTACTAGACAACATGTAATAAAATTATTTGTTATATAAATTATTTAAAATTTTAAAAATTTTATACAAATTAAATGAGAGACTTGGAGGAAACCTTTAGGGACTTGCGTACTTGAACGGAGTGTAGACGCCCTGTCAGAATTTTATCCAATACTTGTTTTTGGTGAAATAAATTACTTAAAAACTCAGACACCTAAAGAATTTCACCAATTTATGTTTGTAGCAAACATATATGCACTCCTTCAATGAATAATATTATCAAGATGAATGTATTACTAATTATCATTAAATAACTTCTAATGCGTCTACATACTTTAAACACGAAACACGAAAAAGAGTTTCGTAAACATGTTTGCGATACGTGGTTGTTCAACAGTTTCCCTGAAACATTTCGGTGAACGCTCAAGAAGCGGTGAAGAACAAAGGAAACATGTTTGCTGGTTAAGGCGCTCCTACCAAGGCCTGTATACAATGACGTAGAGCATCGACCCAATTTGCCCCACGTGCTTTCTAGAGCAGAAGCCGGTTTTTTGGCCATGGTAAACAGTCCATCCATGAACAACAAACATTTCCTCTGTTTCGAAATGCTTTGTTTATGTGGACAAATACATTTGGACAAACCTGTTTATGGAAAATGTTCACGAAACCACGTTTCGAAAAATTCGTTTGCATAAACTCTGTTTCGTGTTTAGGTGTGTATTAAGCATTATATAGTACAATGAACATGTTGGAATTATTAATTTCAATTAGAACTGGCGTCTATATTTGTTAATGGACGCCATCCTGGTGTAATCTATCTTTTGGATAAAGTTTACACTCTGACACCACAGTTGTTTAATGAATGATGCTATAAGGCACACAGATAGTTTTACTGCTGGGCTTGCTTTTGTCTTATAATCAATTTTCTCGAAACTTGCCATGCTAATTGATCTTGTTCACATAGACACTAAACAAAAGATTAGGAAGTGAAAGTTGTTGTAGCACCGCTATAAGGCAGTTGCGCAAGGAAAACAACTGTTTGCTGTGAACACATTGCGTTTACTAGAAAAAAACAAGTCATTTGCGAGGCGACAAACGTCGCAGACTGCATTTGGGAAAGGCTCAGGTCTAACATAATAATGTGTAATTGGAGGAATGTCATGAGCAAACATAAGCCGCAGCTGGCAAACGGATTTTTATTACTATACATATTGCACCCACGATCAATATTGGGATTACAAGAAATGCAAAGAACGAAACAATGTAAGGTGAGTGACCGAACGGTGGCGAAGACACCACATAGCATATGGCTGAAAGGCACCGAGAAACAGACATACATTAAATGTGGCACATATGGCAACAAGAGCCAAATTTTGTCTATCCGGAAGGCCTATTTCCATGAGTGGATATGCCTTCAAAATCATCTTTGATTTCCTTACTGTGTGCACCGAGACAAGTTGATGAAAGCCTGGATTTATAAGGTTCAATCTTTCTTTAAATGCATCACAAAACAAAATACTATTGTACTGATCAAATTCTGATCATATTCTGGCATATGCCATATCATATAAGAGTACCTTGGATTCATAGTGGATTATGGAAGACTAACAATTCAACATGGAACTTTAAAGGTTCATGGATTATTTGGACAATCGTTTGAAAAAACTGAATAACTACAGACTCGATTTGTAACATATCGAATTTTCATATTGACAATTAAAACAACAAATGGGTAGCGTAACAAATTGCATTAGTATGTGACTTCACATATAAATATTAAAGAAACAGAAAAATTGTACAAGTTTCTGTACGATATCATCAAATCAAACTTGTCTTTCTTGGTTTTCTTACAAAACAAAACACCATTGTGCTTATCAAATTCTGATTGACAGCATATGTCATACTGTAAACGAGTATCATGGATTCATAGTTGTTTATTAAAGATATTAAAGAACCTTACGTTTCATGGATTATTTGGTTAATCGTTTGAAAAATTGAATAATTAAAGACACGATTTGCAACATATACAATTTTCATATTGAAGATTAAAATGGCAACAAATATATTTTAACAAATTGCATCAACGTAGCTTCAAATTTAAATATTGTAGAAACTTATAAACTTCGTGTACGATATCATCAAATCAAACTTGTAATTTTTAGTTTTCCTACAATGTAGATTTAAGGAAACAATAATTTTACCTGCAGATCAGATATGTGTTGTTGTAAAGTACAATGTATGGTCATATAAAAATAATCAAGTTCTGCATTTGCGTTATCTACGTGGCATCATCAAGATTTACATTATATTACATATGAACCGTAAATGCCTTCGAGTACACACTACATATTTCATATATTTCAAATTCAGTTTAGGCCTGCAGCACCGTCATGTAAGACTAACAAACTAGCATTATAAAATCAGACTTATAAATGAATACGGCTATAAGGCATTACTTATACCTACAGAACTCGGCCTCGACGCAATCAATATGTTAATTAATGTAGTATTTTATTACAGCCTCTTTCCCGTCCGCAATATATAAATTCACCACAAAGCTATATACAGTGAAGGAGCAGTGATTTAAAACTTTATTACAGTTTAACCTGAAGTGCAGGAAAATCCAACTTGATGAAGTATTTACCACAAATTCGTGGTCTTTCCGATGATAGAGTGGGTGGAATCGAAAACAAGTTATTTTAGCCACAAAACTATAGTTGTTGCCAGCTGTTTTTGATGCATTTAGACTTCCTGACCAATTGGGTTGCAATCGATTTTGCTCCTTGTGATGAAAGTGGATACAATTTGATAATTCTTAGGATCTAGTATATCTCTGATGTCTGCTCCAAAACTATTTATCACTGAATCCGTTCTGTGTAATTCATCTTCTACCCACTTTGGCTGGAAAGCCAGTTTAAGTATACAAGAGGCACATTTAACCAAATAAGTTTAAGTCAATTGTGAGCTTATTAGTAAATGAGAGGAATTATGGAAACTATTACAGAGGGTGAAATACAAAATTTCAAATATACGCTTTTTTCAAATTAAAAAGAGCATAAACAATGGACTAAATAGTTTCCCAATCAGTTTGATCTGTTTTTAACATATAATGTACATGTACGTTGCACAATTATGGTGGCCTATTATTTTTAATTAAAAATGATAATAATTTTTAACCATGCAAAATTATTTAGTAACAACCTTTCTATTAATGAATTTTTTAAAAAGTTGTCTTTCTATTAAAGACATTAAAAAAAATTAAGTTGAAGAATTTTCTTAAAAATGTCTCCACCTGATGTTGTATAATGAGATATCACCATTATATATGTTACGAAAATGCGCTGTATAATTATTAATGAGAATCACGATTCCATTGCATTGTTATTTAAATTGCTTTTTTCATTTTGGAATATAACCATAATAATGCCCTATAAAGATAAAAAATTATCCTTTTAACTTCGGCACGTCTTCCTAATGTATCAAGGTTTTCTTTAACCGCATTCATATTAGAACATAAAAAATATACATAATTATAAAACTTAAGCACAAAAAAAGTATATGTCATTGCTCTACGACTAGGTAGCAGTAACATAATTTCATACGAATTCAAGAGTTAAATTATTTATTTTTTGGAACAAAAATCTTTCTTTAAATGCTTCTTTAAATGCAGAATAAATACGTAGAATATACATATAGTTAGATTTGCAAAAAAATGCAATTAATTGTTTGCGTTACGTATATTTCCAAAAAATGTCATTAAATATTTGAGTTATATTAGCAAAACAAATTAATACGAAATTTTAACGCTTAATAAATTACTCAATTTTGGTGCCATGTTTTTTAAACTATATGTATAATGGCCTATATTTGTTCAAATTTTCAGTGACATAGAAGTTGTGTCAGGAAAGAAAAATTCCAATAAGGAACTTTGCAAGGCCGAATACGCTAATGACGGAAGAGATCCATCACTTTTAGCAATATATTTTCCAATTTGACTTTCAAATAAATCGATTACCGGTTCATGTATAAAAATACATAGACGAAATTTATCTGTCCTCTATAATTCGAAGCATCCGACAAAAAAAAGTTATTGGAAAAAACCCCCAAAAAAAACAACTAAGAACCCAACAAATGTTATTTGCTATTTTAAACATTTATCTCGGATAGAAAACAAACTTTGGATAGCTAGATAGAATATTATATATGTGCCTCTAAATCATCTGCAATAACAAGCCCTTCCAAACTGGACCGCCAAATATGTGCTCAATTTCATAACTATTTTCCATTGATGCCATCAAAATACTGGTATGTACATACTGGTAATATTAATCTGGTAAAATTATACTCTTCATACTGGTAACGCTCCTAACCTTGAAATATGAATTCAATATGAACTAAGTACATTCACTTTCATGTGAATTTAAGAATGTCAATTACTGTCATATTTCAAACACTTTGGTATTTAGAAGCAAAATATTTTATTATAAAAATACTTGCACGTTTCGCAGAAATATAAAACTGATTTATTGACAGCAACATCATCAGGCACGTATTTAAAATGTCATTATTTAGTGCAGCTTACTCCTTTTGCATTAACCACTAATGCAAATTTGATGAGGTTGAATAATGATGTTTATATTCATTTCAAACATGTCACATATTTTATATAGCACTTAGCCTTATTAAAACTACATTTATAGTGGGACCCTTTGTTTTTACGTGTATGTACCCGAATGTTAATGAAGCCCTTTGTTTGTATATTCAACTGTGGGACAATTGCAGAGAGTTATTATTTTGATTTTCACTGTTTTCTTAGCTCATTAAAAAAACATTAAAAATATGAAAAATGACAATTACTACTAAAATCATTTGGAAATTCATCTATCTTGAAATACACTTGAAATCCTTCTTATCCGGCTCTACGGGTTGACCGGGGGTCCATATACAGTATATTCTAGTTTGCATTAGGTATGTATGTATATACCAATAAAACAATACAGCGCATTTTGATTTATCTGTAATAGTCTTCAAATTTCATAGTTTCGTCGGCCATGTGGCTTCATTAACAACTTCTTAACAGTTCATGATTTATAAGATATATGAAGTTCAGAACTGTTTATTACACAGGATTAATATCACCTTTTGATTTAATTGCCTCTAATGAGCCCGTAATGGCGAGTAATTGTTTTATTGCACTTCATCCGAGTAGACTGGGTTGAGCTTATGAAAAGTACGTTTATAGTAAAATGACACATACGAGCTCCCAAATCGTCACAACACAGTTGTTTGACCGCAAAATTGCTTCCTTACTAGGGAAAAGTTTGATGGCTTTAATGGTGCCTGGACCGGCATATCAACACTCTGCGTCAGCCTTTAAGAACATGGAAACTGGGCATGCCAAAAAAAGTTTGCCGAACGACAGGCAAACATTGAATGGATAGAGAGATGATTGTCACATTTCTCTTTTTTTATGATATACTCATACGCCAACATCCCTTTCCATCGTCATATAAAAATCAACGGATTCCAGTTTAAACGTCTAGGCCTCCCATATGAAGTCGTTCAGAAGGAAATGATGGTCTTTTGGAGGATTGCCACGTCTCGGCCATTGCTCTTATCGTTATACCTGTCATGAACAGCTGCACATAAATGCCCTTGACAGTCCCTTGAAGTGTGGAATGACGCAAACAAATCGAAAACAGAACACCAAGTCCACCTGCCCATCAGACATTTATAAGGACAATGGACATGACAATTAAAAGCAACAGCTATAATATACGAAACCAGAAATTTGAAAAAGTAATCGCATAACAACAACATTTGGTAATGTTTGTTTGAATAAATGATATGTTAACCTGTTGTAAACCTTTCCTAACACAGTTACTAACCTGTAGCAACTCCAACACAAATTGTTGATTGAATTGTTGATCCCACTTTGCCGACAAATTGCATTGGCGAATAATGTGGTTAGATAAGGTTAAGTCAGGACAGACAAAACTGGGTTCCAATAATATTATAAGAACAATTATAATTAATTATTATGTAATGCCCCATACAATTATTCTACATAGTATATAATAGGATATAATAGGAGTAGGCGAAATGTGAATTGGCGGGAAAAAGCGAAATTGGAAGTCGGCAAGGTTGGTCTAAAGTTCTAAACCGTTGAATTGCATACCCTGTGTAAACATGTTCGGTAAATGAGAGAAATGTACAATGTACTTTTTATGCACATATACATAACTCATTAAATTTCTAATGTAATTATTGCTTCACATTAAAACTTTCCATTGCTTTTACCAATAATGTGCAATTGTGAAAAATTGTTGACTAATAATGTGGCGACTGATTTTCTATCAGATTTTCTGAAGTATACTTAGTGTACTCGCAGTCACATGTTTTACGAAATTAATTATGCATTATCCTTCTGATAAGAAAAAGAAGTATTTTCAGTACTGTAACAAGGAAATCCATATTTTTTCATAAATAATTTGGAAGAAATGTCAACAGAGATTGGCAGGTTTGAGAGCTAGGCTGTCAAAAAACATACGAAATATGGTCTATGACAAATCGCAAAAGTCCTTCGTTAAAAATTGAGTATGCATTGTTAACAATGTAACAAATTGTGATTATATGTCATACATTTATTTTTCTGGAACATAATTATGAAATACAACTTTGAAAAAATCCATTTTGACACGCACCTGTATTCATTATTTAGCCCAATTTACAATTTCCTGTAAATAAGTACATTATAACAATATTAATTTTAAAACATGGACAAAATATTCTGCACCTGGAAATCTGGGTTGACTATAGACTGTCTCATGAGATAAAACTTGAAATTATGACATTCTCATATTAAAATTGCAATACTTTGACACTATTTTTTAATTTCAAACTACTAATCTCTGGTATGCATAAATTGCGAGGAATCCAAAGAATCTTTATTTTATCCCTTCAATTCAAAATAATTATTTCTCAGAAGAACGCACTAGACGAAAAAACAATATAGTAACTTATAAAAAAAAATGTCATAACAACACACATCAACGACAAAACAATCATTTTTTCCGCAATAAAAACGGCAATGATGCTTCCAATCAATTGCCTAGACAACATGTTATCGTTGATTCTCGTTCACAAACAGTTCCCCTTCGTTCCTCATACAACTATACCAATGGATACATTTGCTGTATAAAAAGCTTTATGAAATTTTTCCTAAACAACTTGAGCAACATCGGCATAATATTTTTAACGTGATACATGTACTAATTTGCATGCTCGTTTGTCTTCTTTGATCTATAATCAACACCAAATAAGTCGGTATTTGATGCACAAAACCGCTCATATATTTTCTTTTATAAGTTTCGATTTAAATGCAAATAAGAGGCACTAATTAAATTTCCCTTGCCGGCTAATTAATAATTCTGGCATATGTACACAATAAACATGCATTGCCTACGTTATTTATACCACTAGTATTAAAGTTTCAACAAAGTTGTGTTTCACTTCGATTTTGTTTTGCAGTACACTTTTTAAAATACCCTACTAAAAAAAACCAAAAAACCATAAAAAAAACCAAAAAACAAACAATCACAGAAATGAAATTCCTTACGCAGCTGTACTGAATTAATACATATTGTCAAGGGTTAAAACTTTGTAATGCTGTTTCTGTGTTTCCAATATTTAAGAGAAGTTTATAAATTGCATCTAAATTGCATGTGGAAATAGAAATATTCTGCAGCTAAAGGCATATTTGATCTGCGAATTTCGTGCTATAAATCATGAAAAAATACAGGAATTGAGTCGCGCTTTTGGAAAGCTACTTGCCTCTATAAATTATACTTAGTCTGGGTCTTTAACCTCGCTGTTTTATGCTGTACGCAGCCTACTCAAATCGCATGATTTACTGCATGTATGATAAAATACATATTTAATAGATATAAAAATAAATGGCTATGGCCCAACCTTATCATTCTTAAAAGCACATCTAAAGAACTCAATGCAACGAGTTACAAAGAGACAACAAACTCAGTACCAACGCTCAGAAGAACAAGTAATAATAATAATAACAATAAAGCATTCTAAAAATGAAAAATGTTCAACTAAATAAATTCCTGCACAAGAAGTGAAATTAAAGTGGATTTTTTCAAAGTGTCTATGTCTACGAATGCACTCTAATAACCCATGCTGCATGTCTTAAAATCCAACATGCATTATAAATGTTAATGCCTGAAATACCAAACTATATAATATGAATGAAATTCTTTCTGATATGTTCAGTTAAAGCATCCCGGATGGGGCCATTCGTATATGCCATATTATGTCCACTCTACTTATGTATGTCCATATCAGTGGCGGCTCGTAGCCTTAGTAGGGGTGCTACACTACGGCAGACTCCTATGTGTGCATGCGCACAACAGTCAAACGGTCGGCACTGCGGGAGCATCAGTGCTCTATCTCCCTCGCAGCCTCGCGAAATACATATTTGCAAGTTTAATGTTTTTATCGTTAATCCGTACTAGCACAAATTAACTAAATTCTATTGTAGATTTCCAAAATAACATATAACATTAATCAGAAATTGTTACATTACGCAGTGTTCGTGCTATTTTGTGCTTATCGCTTGAAATTTGTTCGTATGTGTTAGTGGAAAATGCTCAGAAAACTTATATAATATATGTATATTTTGAATTTTTCATTGTAAGCAAAATGCATATTTCACAAAAAAACAATATAGATCTTATCTTGAAAAACACACAAGCTTCACGCGTCTCAAACAAATGGCGTTAACGTCTCAATGTATAATAAGCCCTGGCGTTCCTATAATACAGTTTATTTTTGAGAAGCTGTAGTCATTTGGTTTCCGTTTCCTTAAGCTTGTTTTATTACTTGTCCATGAACAGAAATAACACGAAAATAAATCTACTCAACGTGAACGTGTGCATGGTTCTCACGTTGCAGTGAAATTGGCACGATAAATTGAAGAAATTGAGCATTTTTACAATAGCCAAGTTTATTTACAGGCTATGTGTAAAAAAAAGTCAGTATTGTATTACTATGGATTCTTAAATGTAAGGAAATGTGAACAGCAGGCAAGTAAATCCTCTCAAGTGGCGCTCCAAGTACGATATGGATGAATGCACCTTGCATTTTAAATATTTATATGGATTTGTCTGGTAATGGTTCAAAAACGCGCCAATTTCCTGGATTGAAAGTTGACTTCTTTTGCACTTTAAATCTCAATGCAATTCAGCACGTTTCATATCCAATATCCTCCCACTATATCCTTCTGGAAATGACATGTTAAAAAACACGTACTTTCAGTGAAACCATACGGTTCACGTTTTTATATTTAATTACAAGCGAAAAATTACATACATTTTCAAAGCAAGGCTATTTTGATTTTGTACAAAAACTGACCAATAATTAATCTAATACTGTGTTACTAACACTTGTGTAGGCTTAGTGTCCTGAAATAAATGTCGAGTTTATATTCTTAGAATATAATACATGTAATATTTGGTATATAGAACACCATAACAATTTTTTAAACAGTATTCAAGTTTATCTTAGAGCCATTCAAAATGGGCGTCCCCGAAATTCCTTTCAAATTGACTTTCTTCCCCACCCCCTTGTCCACACGGTGTGCATTTTATACCAGACCCCTTCCCCTCCGTCATTGACGTCCTTAATTTTTTTTTAAAAAGTAGGGTGTCCAGAAAATTTGTTGGGACATACAAAGGCCCATCCTATAAATTTCCAAGGATACGTCTCGC
The DNA here is from genome assembly GCA_033995625.1 of Ophyiulus pilosus. NCBI lineage: Eukaryota > Metazoa > Arthropoda > Diplopoda > Julida > Julidae > Ophyiulus > Ophyiulus pilosus. Next base: position 29,997 of record JAUJYV010000310.1, read on the forward strand.
AGCCAATACCAAGACATTTTTCTAGATTTTTCTGATTAACAAAAATTTCCTGACCTCGAAGGGAAATTCCAGCATAAAATTGGTGGCTAACACAAATTTAAGCATAATACCCGATTTTCTCGCGGTACATTTGGGACTGGGGATACATTTATTCTGGTGTCCCTTTTCCTTTCACTGATCTTTATAAACTTAATTAAACAGAAAAAGCAAAAACTGAAAAATACCATCATTAATGAACGTCCATAATGGCTTCCACCTCTCCTGTCCACATAGTGTCCACATGCCAGCAGACCTCCCCTCCTACTCCCCTCTTGAGGACGTCCTTTTTGAATCGCCCCTAACCAGTATTCAAGTATATATTAGTGATGCAAAGAAATGGACCTCTTTCAAGAAAACTCAATAAAACTTTGCAATACGGACCAATTTGCTTCAGGCATCTTTAGCAAATATAGAATTTTTAGATTTATTCATCAAGATTATATATAAACCATGTTTATCTCCCAACCAAAAGAAAAAAAAATAATTTTTTTTTCGTGCAATCCACTACATTTAAAAATTCCTACAGGCATTCGTACTTTGCAAAGGCAGTTTTTTTCAAAGCTCGAAATATTTCTATATATAGCTTTGATAACGTATGTTATTTTTTTTCAGCAATCGATAAGCTGAATTTGATCCGGGAATCTGGTTTCACTATGGTAAAACCTACGTTGCAAAGTTGCATTCAAACCGGTGTAAAAGGTGAAGAAACTATACATTTGCAAAATCTTGATACCCTGGAATAAACACTGCATTAGTGGGAGTTGCCAGCTATATTAAGCCTTTGTTTACTGCGCACTAAATAGAAAAATGTGTTGCAAATAGGATCAAGAATATCAATTTGAAACCAGCTCAAAAGGATTGCTGAAGACGTTCATCAGAAGTCCACCACGTGTTTGAAGATACCATATCTTTTTATGAAGATTACAACTGGCCATAAATAGTAACATGAATACAAACCCTAGGAGGTCCTTAGAGCCATTGTTAAAGCAAAAAAATGACATGGTTTCTGGAGAGATATCGTAGCTCAAATCATCCCTACTGGCAATGCCAGGCCACAAGAGCAACATCTCAAACGTCAAAACAACTGTCAAGTCAAATATTTTTCAGCAGTTGGCAAACCAATAATGCATCCACTTTGTATCGTGATAATGCAGGCAAAGACAATCATATATTTAATCAACCACCACCCACATAGATTAGACGAGCATACACGATATCAAGAAGTAATTGTCACAAATGTGAGAGTTGTGGGGGCAAGAAAGATTGAAAAATAAATGATGTCGACTGTAAAGACTTAAGATAACCGGTAAGAGAAGCATAGACTGAAAAAACGCCTCCAAAAACAACTAACAAAAAAAATGTTGTTTCATCGTTACAAATACAAATGCCTCTGGTTCAATAGCTAAAGGATTTGTGGTTATTTATGAAGAATGAAGAGAGGGTAAATTGCCAAAGGGCGTAACTAGGGTTAATGGCGCCCAGAAAAAAAAATGGCGCCCGTTAAAACTAGTCTTTAAAAGTCTGGCTGAATTCTTATGTTGATATTCAAACTGGTTATTTGTTTTTTTACAAGTTGGAAAACAGCAAAAACAAAGCAATTTTATTGCAAAAAATAAGCCATTTTTTAAAACCAAGTTACGTCACTTATAATTTCTATCAATATTTAACTGCGTCTCAAACCATTTTGATATACATGAACACCTGTATATTCTGTAAACCCAGCTGGAATTTTTCTCTCGTAATTACACGTATGAAGCGAAATCAGTTTTTTGCAGTTAAGAGAGATCTAGTACACAGAAAAACGGTTAAGTATTTCTAACGGTTCCGTTAACGGTTTAACGGTTCCTTAACTTACCGTTACGGAAAGGTGGAGCCACAGACTGAACTTCCCAATGAACTAACTGAATGTCATGAGGACGCATGACGTTCAGTTATTGGGTAGTTCAGTCCGTGGCTCCTCCCTTCCGTAACGGTAAGTTAACCGCTTTTGTGTGTACTAAATCTCTCAACTGTATTTAATGTATGACGATATTGTTTCTGCAAGTTAACTTCATTGAAATTGTATACTTGTTCAAACTTTGCAGCTTACAATTTCAGTATATTTTAGTCTTACAACGTTCAGTACAAACAGATGGAAACTATAAAACGTGTTGCTTAGTTTTTACCAATATACGTACGTGTATTCTTAGCCAAGTTACAGGAATATATCATGCTTTAATGACAGCTGAAAACATGTTTGGTGAATATATAATACCTTCCCACATAATTTCTTTCATGTTGGTGGCAAGCAATTCTGGTCGTAAATTTTCAGAAACACGAAAAACATGAAAAGTTTGTCAAGAAGTTATGAAAACTCATGATGGATCTTTATCAGTACTTTTTTTTTACTGAACTTCATTTAAAGAGAACCGTATATAAAAATCGAAGTGATTCTTAATTTTTAAAATTCACATTTTGACAGCATATTAATCACAAACTGCATGTTGTCATGCAATTATATTTTACCACGTTACAAAAACACCAGATTACTATATCCATTCATCAATTTAATTTATCTGCTATTTAGAATAATATATTTTTAAATCGCGTTTCTAATCGAATATTTAAATAGACATAATTAAAAGCAAAAATATTTTTAAAACTTAATTATTAAAAATACGGGCATAACATCTAAGAATGCATTTAATTCATAACAAACATTTAACCTGTTTCCAACATTATACGTATATAGTTTTCTAACGCTATAATATACTCATTTTTATATACAGTGATGATTTTTGGAATACTTTGCTTAAAATATTTTGACTGGTGCTCGATATGGATTCTACCCGCGAATTTGATTTAAAAACACCTTCAAAACCCTCAACAAAACGTTGTAGAACATGATGATAATATACATCTTAACAGATATTTCACTCAAAATACCAATCTTATCTTTTCCTTTTGGCAATGCAACAAGATTTAAGTGTTTAACATCTACATTATGGATCTTTCTGGTCACTGCATTGAACGCCATCTTGTACTTCTGTATAACAGTATAGATTACACAACTTTCAAATTGTTCAGTCAATGCAAGTATGGCATACATGACTGTATGCATGAATAACCCGTTAAAAATAATGTTTTCTCCATTCATTCGGAACGACTAGCAAGATGCAAAATTAGTTAATAGCCCCAAAACATGCTTGAGATGAAAATTGTTTATGGGTCTTTTTGCCTAAAACTTGGCATCTTCGCAAAAAGATGAGTAGGACGGATAGCAACGGTTGTTAGCATATTCGCTTTCAGAAATAACTTTTTGAGATATGCAGTTGTTCGTCGAATAACCCTATACGTGTATAATATAAGAATGCAGATAAGCATTTTCAAAGATCATTGTCTCCATAAACAGCTTGTAAACCGTACGAGTAATGGAGCATAAAAAAACAACGTAAATACGAAAATTTCCCTTTTATACATTCCTCGTAGCGTTTTTGGACCACAACCGCACAAAAGTGCCACATTTAAAACACATGAAAGAAAGATATAAGACTCGAAATGAATAAAAAGTTTGAGATAAATTAAATCACGCTATCTGCAATGGAAAAAGGCCACCGGCGGCATCTTGCTTTGATTGCAGCAATTAAACTATGGCGAATTTTGTCTGAAAATGGGCATGGAAGGGGGTTTGAAAATACAGTAGCAAACACAGCTTAATACCAAAGAAGAAACACTTAATTTTCTAAAGAACAAAGATTCTTTTTTTCTACCAGAGATGAGAGAAAATCAATATCTTGTCTTATAGTCATATTTCCAGGAAACACTCATCAAAATGTACATCAATTCTGTGGAGAGTGATGTCATGGATGGTCCCAATGGGATTCAATCCTATTGCTCCAACTTGATAGCAATTAAGGAGAGATTATAAAATACAATCTAAGCAAGAATAAAAAATTTCTCTTGGAAAAGTGACTAAAAATGAGCAATTAAAAATATAAATTCATCATCTGTTACTCAAGAAAAATATAAAATTTGAAAACATGTACTTTTTATTCCTAAATGGCAGTTTAATTAATAAAATATGCACATTTGGGTTAATTCTTCTCTATGGGAAATAAGTTGATATGGAAATAGTGAATGTGGATTATACCATTGTGAAACATCCATAAAATAAACTAAGAAAAAGTATTATTGGAAATAACACAAAAATCTACAATCCCAAATTTACTTTCGATATCTTCAATTTTACAAACAATTTTAGTGCCATATACATATAGCGGCTTTGAGTGCTAGAACTACTCTCTGGTAATAATTTTAAAATATATGTTGTAATCTATGATTAGCATAACCCTGCTGAATGATGCATGGCAGATGCTAGTCATAAATTTATTATACAAACTATTTGTGTATAAGAAGCCATTCTTAGGAAGCTCTATCGAAGGTTAAAATTCAGCATATTTTTTTAGTAAAAAGAAAACTAGAGTAAATTTGAAAAATAGCGCATCATGACTACAAGGCCAAACAATAATATCAGTTTAGTATTTTTAACACTCACTTTCATATCCATTGTTTCAAGGACCTGTTTGTGAAACAAACCATTCAATGACTGAGGGTCTGGAATCTAACAATTCCATAATAAATTTCCAAATATGGATGTATGCATAATTTACAGCACTAACAGCTTATACTATTCAAAGTAATATTATTTGCCCTATGCTAACCCCAATATCTAACACATGGTTGAAATTTCAAAGTTCACATCTGCATGACCTCATACTGAAATGTTACTAATGAGTAAAATGCAAATGTCTTTGTTTTTTAAAATAAAGGCGGGCTATAGAAAGTTGCAAAGGACTCATAAAGAACTAGATTGCTACATAAAAGTGCTTTCAAATGACACACTATGCCAAAAGTTATTTTTATACAGCATTTGACTGTTTTAACCGGTGCGCCGTTTCTATTTAGGCTGCTAATTCAGATTTCCAAATTCTTCAGATATTCATTTGAAAGTGTCACCCGATGGAAACTATGTTATGTCTACGCCTAAATGGACCCATGCGGAAAATGTGAGAACGCCATTTAAAAGAGATAAAAATCTAAACCATTATATACAAGGCATAATAAATTCGGCATAATTGCCAATTTGAGTCACGTAGTTGAAATCCGTTTGAAACATTGCAAAAGCGAGTGATCATAAAAATCAAAATCAGATTTCCTCAAGGGATTCATCTATGCAGGCAACAGGACCCTACAAGAGCTTACCTACATTATACACCTATGGGCCCGGAAGATAATTACCAACACATCCAATTTACGACACATTATTTATAACTTCAAAATTTCAAAAAATGTTCTCATGGCGTCGGAATTTCATCAACCAAAAACAAAAATAACCTTTTAGCTACTATAAGTGGCTGAGGTATTCCATGAAGGCGAACTTTAATCACCGATAAACCATATAAGGAAGTGATATTAACATCAACACTGATATTATCAAGTTATTAAGGAACATCGATCATATAGAAGGATAAAAAGAAAATCCACATCTTAAAACGAGCACATGGATGTAATAGCTTAGTGCGCCTTCTATCAAAAACAACTATCATGTTTCATCAGATTAAACCCCGGGGTATCAGTTTATAAACTACAGTATAAGAAGGGGTTGAACTCGAAATAGTTGTTTATCAGGGTGGGGATTAAAAGGTTTTGTCAATAACATATGTTTCTGTTTTTCTGCAAATTTGTAAGATAAATTACATGTAAATTGCGTGCGGCTTTCAATGTGCAGGCCAATTGGTGCCTAATGCCGTCATCACCCATCATTTGGGGCACCCTTTGTGGGATTTCCCCAGACAGGACTTCACATCATCCAACCATATACACTGTGTACATTTATCACCTCTGTTTATCCACCGCCTCATTTAAAAACCAAGAACTTGATGTTCAAGACGTCGTCCATTCTGAAGATGTCTTCAACTCCTCTGCCATCTTGCAATATACAGTCGAACCCGCGTAATTGCACAGACCGGATAATAGCACATATTCTCCATGCCCTGAACTTTTGCCCTATGTTTTGTACATGATGTGAACCCGGATAAATGCACATATTTACAAACCCCACGTGCAACTTTTGTATGGAATTGTGACTGGATAATTGCATAAACCGGTTAATTGCACATTTTAGGCTTCACAGGTCACTGCAATCAAGCGGGTTCGACTGTAGAGAGGTAGTGACTTTTGGACTATCATCAAAGATTTTCAATCTTTAAAGTATCTACTGGAAAAAGTGAATCTAATAAATGTTTCCCATAGTTGTTCTATAAAATCTTGCTGCGGTACATCAGAAAGTTTTAAATTTTGAAAGAAATTTAATGAAATACGGAAATAATTTACTGTAAAAAAACGGTATTTCCACTGACTGCATATAAGGAAGTCAAGCCACCAAACTGATTGCAGAACCTAATCTCACTAATGGGCTGCAGGCACATCGCTTGAAACAACACTGTTGAAGAATGCTCTGATACATAAAAGCATAAGAACATTCTTCAAAAGTGTTTTTCGGCATCAACAGGAAGCGGCAATGCTTTTGGTCAGCCATGTACAAATGTCGAAGTGACCTATTCGGTTTGTTGTCATGTTTTAAATGACCAATTTCACAACCGTCACTGTAAAATGCTCCAAATTAAAAAGCATTTTATTGCCACAATTCAGTGTTTTGCCATATATGTGACGAGATAATAGTTGCATGTCATTCCAACAAACGTAACGAGATAGACCTCTGACAATTAAACGATTATACGTTTAAGTATTTAGTTTTGCGACATAAAAAGCGACTTAATAGCTTCTTGATTTTTTTAGTTGCCACTAACATTTGAAGAAATAAGTCCATGTCATAAAATTATTGACGACTGTATAACTACGACTCATAAAATTAAACATAAACAGATTTACTGCTGGGAATGTCCTGTCCATCGCCATTTAATTAAGAATAAGTAAATTATATCAACCACTAAGGCAGCTATAAACAACAGGTAGTTTCATTTAGAGGCACGTGGAGATTGTTTGGGCATTAATATTCTAACATTTTTATTGGACTTATAAAGTGTTGTTGTTGTCCAACGCTCGGTCCAACAGCAAGACAATAAATGTGTTTAGAATTCAAATTAAAGAAATGGTAAACAGGCGCTTAATTTGCATGCAGACAACCAGATTTAAACAGTATAACAACGATTGTAAAGACACTAATCCAGATTTAACGATCTTTTTATATTTTTCGTATACTCAATGAAAAAGAACCAGTAACAATGTTTACAACGAAGGTATACAAACAGGATTTGGGCATCCAATTCTAAAAAAAAACCAAAAAAACGTTAGTTAAAATAATGGGCCTCGATGCACTTTCATAATCTGTATATATAGTTAATTGAATAAAATTATCGTGATTTTCCATCACATTGTAAAGAAATTTTATACGAGGAATATATTCCTATAAATGAAATTTGATAATTTATCTGGTATTGTAAGGTGAGAATAATGCTACTATAAATAGATTTTTCTAAAGCTGACTATGTCAAAAATAGAATTATTCAATACAACGTTTCAAATTGCATAATTAACGATTCATCAAATATAAACGTAAAATGATGCTGTTATCCGTGTTGAATAATTATGTATCTCAAATGTTTGTCTAAAACATCATTTGATGACGTCATGAGCTATAATCTGTTGGCAAGACATAACAGAAAAACTGCTAGTTTTTTTGTATGTGCAGAATATTTAGAATTGGGTAAAGCTATGCATACCGTGCATGACAAAAAAAAATGTATACCGAGTGTTGTGTTATTTACACGTGTAAACATGGTTGCTCGTGTGTACTTAGCCTAGTTGACAAAATATCGAAAATAGGCTAAAACCTGGCCATTGCGTGATGAATCGGGGCAGTGTCTGCCTCGCATAGGGCAGCAAAAGCACCACAAACTCACCCAGAGGTTAATTTGATGAGTGATGAGCGACACACATATGACAAAATTCCATGCAAAATACTTCATCATGTTTGAGGGCCTAAATTAGAAACCTTTAAGTGGAGCATGCATCATATAGTATGAGCTTTACGCGTACATGAGTAACTTAGCACCTCGCTTGAATAAACATAGTCCAAGACTAATTGCACCTGAAGAACTTCCTCAATGCGACAGGTGAGGAAAGAGTTAGTCTTTCAAGAGTCAATTTGGAGAAAAGCCACACGCAAGAATTTACAAAATAAAGACTTTCAGAGAAATTTGGTATTCTTCTCAACCATTGGCTGAACCTTTAAGACTTCTTTTCGATTTCCATTTGGGAGTTCTATACAAATTATGATATTTTGTATGAAGCTATACGTTATACCAATAAGCCCCAACATCAACCGATTACCCAATTATGTAACATATCTTATGAATGGGAGAAAATTATACATAAAAGAATGTATACAAATACTGATGTACATACAAGTATACATGTATGTGCAAATTGAAATTCTATTATGCAGAATTGGTTGATAACTTACTTGAAAATTCTTTTAGAAAATCACGAACTACCATTCAATAAACTTAGGACACGCTAAACCCAGAAATACAAGTTTGTCAGTGCTTTGATTAACCAAAATCAATAGTCGTTCATCTCTCCTTAAATCTTCGTGAGAAAAATGTGCTTTTCTTTTTGTAAAATTTCATTTTATAGAAAATTAGATTTTTAAAAACTTTAGTTGGAGAAAGGTTGTAGAAAGATGTATGCATTAGTCAACCCACGTAAACCTACCATTCAAATTAGATAATACTGTTTGAAAACTAAGACATAACGGTTTTCTTTGAGGAAAATTAATCTTTTGTTCAGTTGGATGGTGTGAATCAATGCGTGTATAGCAAAAGATAATAGCATATATACTCTCTTTAGATGTGATTATTTATTTCATTATACGTGCTTCCCTTTTCTAAAATTAGCAATTATCTTTCAAGTTAGATTAGCTCAATTATGCCCGAAGCAAACATTCTGGTGGCCCCATAACAAAAATAGAATAAAATGTTTCTTAATCAATTTCAGTCATTAGTTCTAACTATGACTTGAAATATTGCTGCCCTAATACAACTTTAAAGAGGTATTTCGACAATCTTTGAATAGCATGAAGCATTTGCAGTTTTATCATACTGCAGTTTTATCAGCTGTTTTTTCCGCATGAGGTTTTATTTCAGCGGCGCATGCTTTTCTATCTGTACGTTCACACGAACCCGGACGCGTATCGTGTCAACGTACAGCTAGAAAAGCATGCGCCGCTAAAATAACTTCGTGTGAACGAGGCGTTACAGTATTATCTCTCATAAATTAAATTTGGATAATTGATCAAAATAAACATGTAAATAATTTTTATTGGAATTTACATACTTCGCATACTTGATCTTGAGGTTAATTTTCAAAATATTCTAAAATTACTAAAAAATCACAAAAAAGAAATAAATTTTAAAAAATGTATAATAATTACACTAAATATATGCTATGTACATTTTTTATATGTGTATTGTAAAGTAAAATATATAATGCACACTAATGTATACAGTGTTATTTTAAAATTCTGTTCGTGTAAACACAGAATTGGGTATCCTTTAAAATTAGTGTAAATTCATGCAATTTCATTGCTACAAACTGTATTTTAGATTTACTTTTCTGTTTCATGAAAATGAAAATATAAAATAAAATACACGTATGTTCAATGAATGTACAGTACGAGTGATTTGGAGATGTCCAAGGAGTGAGTGTAACGCTCTGAAATACCCATATCTAAATTATTCGCCAATGCATTATTAAATTATCGTTTATTTCATTTCACAATTTCAATCCCAGACATAATGCAATATTTGCCTTACACTTTATTGCGCAAATGTTTTGAATACTGAGCTTCCACATCATGTTACTAAACATTCTAGCTAGGTTTTTACACCTACGTGATAAGAATTAACCTTCAAGGCACGTTCCGATTACATTTTTCTTTCTGTTATGCGAATATTCAGAAGATAACTCCACCAACACATTTTTTGTTGTTTGTATTTTGGTGAAATGATTAGAATGCTCGCCCCGCCATTTCATTGTTATTTTAGTATACAATGCAGGCGGAATTAGAATATTTTGAAAAGCTAATGCAATCTGAAAAATGTTTTCATGTAATGGTCCGTCTCTCCCGTGTGGATATGCATCAGACTCTAAAGTGCCAGGCAAATGATGTAAATTTCATATTTGTACAAAAACAAGAAAACAACCTTATCCTGAAAATATAGTCGATGTTTCATTAAAAAACAGTTTTTTTAGGCTATTATACAGTACATTTTTCACCATAAATAATGGGCTGCCGATCTCAAAGAATTTATTCGTCTGCTGGGTGCACCGCAACAATTCAATTACTCAAGAACTTGAATTTCTGGTAACTACCGGCAATTTAAAACGCTTTTTTTTCTTCACGACTGCTTTTTTCCAGTGTGTTAGTACTTCTCTCCAATAACAACCCATTTCCAATGAAACCATAAAGTAAGTTACACTTGAGCAAAAAAAAGTGGACAGAATTGAGTCAATATGCATCAACCATTCAAATTTTCAAAGTTTTTTTTTACAAAAATTCTACATGCAGCAACATATGCATTGTATTAATACATTTATTTTCTATAAAAGCGAATACAGACATATACAGTAGCGATGCAGAAACAGTTATAAAATTGATACAATGCAATAATAGTAATCTTGATTACATGAGTGAAGTTTTTACATATTTTTTTCCCAATTTCAATTACTACATTTATACTAATGCACTATTTTGTATTAGGTAACGCTGTTTTGAAGATATACCATTGGTATAAAAGAAGGCGAAGACATATTGAATGATAGTGAAACTTGTTTTAATACTTAGTAGAAATTGAATTAACTAGAAGTCCCTTAAGATCAAATTGTCATGGTATCGACAGAATTAAATTCAGTGCCCTAGCAACAATAAGCATTATGAAAGATCAAAAATATACTCGTATACTTAAAGTTTTAACAAACTATGCAATCATCTCCTTAAGCTTCTATTTCGTGTTTTTGCATTTCCATGAGAACCAAAGTGTTCACATGCAAACTGAAAATTTATTGACCTTCAAGTGTGTACATGAAGCAAATGTTTTAACCTTTAACTACAAAAAGGTATTTAACAAAAATGGTAATGCGCAAATGTATCCTTGAAATGGACTAAAAATAGAGCATTCGCATAGTTTTCATAAGCTTTTCCATCATCCACTTAACGTTCCCTTATCATCGTACTTTATGAAGGCATTGAAATCAATCCTTATCCATATATACATTGCCCATCATTCGTGTACATAAAGACTATGTTTTAAGACGATATAAATTTTAAGGTTATCCATTGTCAATATTTCCCAGAAATAATAATGCAGAAAACTATCTTTGACCTTTGATGGTCCAACTATCGCCTATATTAACCACATTTGATAAATGATGGGCGATTTGTGGTTTAATTAGCAACTGATTATTTATCTATTAGCAATACTAAGCCATGTATTATCGACATATTGCCACTTATTAGCAACTGATTAACCATACATGGATATGTGGGCAAGTATGGCCATACATGGAGATATGTATATGGTCGATAATGGACATACATGATACATGGAAATACATACTTATATGGGTGAGCATGGTCATACTTGGCCATATGTGTCCAGGCGTGTCCAACTACTGGTCTAGCCATATATGCCCATACATGGCCCATATTTTTTTACACCCGGGTAGTAATTGTCATGAAATTGACTCATACAATTGTATCATTTAAACATTATATTTCTGATAAAAAGTACAAATGCATCTCCCATCAGGTTGGTCCATTTGTCACAATTTGAATTAGACTAGAATTCAATGTTTCAAGTACTTACTGAATCAAGGACAAATCATGTGTCAATGGCCACACACAGCCCTATATGTACATAGAGTTAATCAAGAAGTACATTTCCAAAGGGATGTTAATTTGAAGTTGAGTTACGTTCTATGCCTCCAATGTCGTGGGTAGTAAGTTATAATGCCGGTTTAGCAAAATTAATGAGAAACAAGGTAGTGACACCATGTCTATCCGGCATCATCACTCAAATTATGCAAAGTCTTCCCTTGTCTGACAAGGAGAGCTGTCAGCATAACTAAATCATCGCAAATGAATTAACGGAAAAACTTTTGCCAATAATGAGTTGACATGAACAAAATCTGCATCGAGATGGCGGAAATGCACCTTGTAAGAATAAATATGCGACGCTAAACAAGTAGATATAGTGCGTGTACTGTATAACATATACACGACTTCAAGCTGCTAAAAACGAGGATGTAATTAAAGATGCCAGTTCTCCTTGGATGAATTATCGCTCAAAGATCAGTTTGGCTTTGATCAAGTTGCTCAGCTGTGGTTTAATTAGAAATCCTTATGCTAGCTACGAGTTTGTTTGTACTCCAGAAATGCATAATGTGACTAATAACTAGGATCAAATCAATAAAGCGAAGGAAACCAAAAATGTTAATGGTATCTTCACTACTAGCTGTTAATATTCGCGTATTTGCACACTACAATTTCTCAATTTGCACATTAATTAAAATAATTACCATTAAGGTTTTACAAAATGTTTTCAAAAACTCTGCTTTTACTTTTGGTATAATCTGGACCTACCTTAACAAGACATCTAACGTTATATCTGCGCATGCGTGATTGAAGTGTGTTTATCGTTAACGTTAAGGTATGTATAAAGACGATTGGCTGGCACAAACTCTCTATTGTCTAATTAGCCAAGCATTAAGTAGAAGAACGATCTTTAATTAATGTCCCCGAAAAAAAGTTCATTATGTGTTATTCATAGGTTTTTTAAATAGATACAAAATATATTTCCATCCCACTACCTCGTATCTTGTAAAAATTGACTGGACATAGAACGAACAACAAACTAAAGCGCATTATACAGTAAACAGGTAACTAATAATGGTGTAATGAACTTCAACATATGTTGATTATATGAAAAAACAAGTTATTAGCTTTTCGTCAAACGAATCCCACTATTGTATATGATTAGTTTTAAACTACCCCAGTTGAATAGTTGATTTATATACCTTATATTTATGTACATGTATATGTGAGGAAAAAAATTAAAAAAGGATAAATTACATCCCAATATGGCAACGTTTGCAGTCAAAAGGCTCGTAAAGGCAATAACCAATCATGGAATACTTTTGCAGGCTTTATGGAAAACTTGCATTCGAAAGACGAAATATTATGCAGTAAATTAAAAATTTATATCTTAGTACTCTTGTTTTCGAATATTCTGCCAAATATAAAACTACTAAAACGATAATGCATCTATATGCAATATAATATTTGAAATTAAATTTCCTACTTTGAAGAAAATTTCTTAGACACGACATTTCGAAAATCACTACAAATGTGTAGCCAAGCAAGTTCTTAATCCCTCTTGTGCTTTATCCTACAGTCGGCATACTTTAGAAGTTTCAAAAAAAAATATCAGAAAATATAAATGGAATTGAATTTAAATCAACTTTCATACACGACGCATTGGAGCACTGGTAATCCTAGGGCCTAAAGTCAAACAAATCACTATTCAAAGGCAAGGAGTTTGCACTGTCAAATGCGATTCTTAAATAATTCAGAACATCGCTAAGCTCACTTTGTTCAAGTATCTATCATAACATTTTACAGCACAAAACAGTAAACAGATCTTCAGGAAGCAACTTTTGAATGCATCACTGCAAGTTTTTTATGGATTTTACAACAAGCCCTTTCTTCTTGTTTGTCAGACATAAGCATAATGGTACATCCATACGGCAAGCACCAATTAAGTCAACATGCAAATAGAAAATTGTCAACAAATGTATTAAAAAGCAACAACAACAACAACATGTGACCCTGCAGCAAAAGAGATATCTCCTTTTGAAATCAGTGCTGTGACATCCTTGAACCTATCAATTCCAGGACTGTTGAACATCTTTTCCAAACGTACAGGAGCCTCAAGCCCTTTCCAGAAAATCAAAATGGTAAATACGACCGTCAACAAGTCTTCAGCTTATATCCAACATACCTTGTATAAACTTCTATATTATTTCATTTGACAAATTTGTATTTGCAACCATCCTTCATAGCCTGCATACATTTGATTTTTGCAAAACGGGGGCCATTGCAGGTTGAGAAAAATGCATTTATTTTTATGGATTATTTATGCAAAGTCTTCACGGAAAATCCTGCCATGCCTAATTGGAGTAATATCTGGCTCCTGCAGTTTGCCAGCGTAAAAACTAATGAAGTAGCCTTTCAACGTTATTTGCAAGACATAAGAGGAATGATAAACTTCGGAAGAAGATGAAGTAAAACTGCTGGAGTCCAGGAAATTAGTAGCAAGGAGAAATAAAATTAAATGGATCTCTGCGGGGCTCTGCGACGCCTTTGTCTCGCAATTTTGAAAAGTAGCAGAATTGTATACGAAACGTGTTCACTTAAAAATAATCTTGCTAACAAAATGTCTGAAACTGCAATTACATTTAACTCGCAAGCCATTCACAATGACAACTTTGTATCCGGCAATGCCTTGAATCTCCTTTAAATAAAAGCGTTATATATCATTGAAGAGATTTGAAAAGTGTGGAAATTCAAATTGCTGGCGGTCACCCATAAAGTACGTGCGATAATAAACCTTACAATGTTCACGTCCTAGGTGGGGCTGTGTCCCACAATGCATATGCACTTCTTCATATCATAGACTGCCCAAATAATTTTTGAGATAAACCGTTTTATAGGTGGCGCTGTCAATTGCGTGGTTGGAGTGAGGCCTGGTGAAAACTCTGGTAGAAAATGTATATAGAGCTAAATATGCCATATATATATATAGATATATATATATATGTAAGGGCCCACATATACATATGGGCATAACTGGGCATTTCTATTCATAGATGCCATAGCCTTGTCCATATATGATTTTGTATGTCCATATGACTTCACCCAAGAATATGTCATTATATGTATGGTACACTATGCATACTACTAGTATATGGATATAACAATGTGGACATGTATATTTAGTGACACATACTCGTCGGGTATATGTCACAGTACGTGCACTTATCATTTCTGTATTTCAATACATGTTCCATATTGATAATTTAAGTCCCTACTTTTTTTTCATATATGGCCATAAAAAATCTTAAATAGAAATCCCTTAAATTTCGTTAATTTTTATTAACCGGCATATACGAGTACATGCACATTTGGAATTTCTAGGGTTTAATTAACAAAAACATTTTTGTTTACTTCTTGATTATTTTCATAAACCAGTTGCACATTTTCTGCCCAATGTATAGGCTGTGCCATATATAACTTTTCCACTCTGGATATATGCGTTCAGTCTGACGTACTGATAAGTGAATCTTTGGTTGTGATACAAAATGATGTTATTGAACAATACATTGACATCAATTGCTAATTCTGTGAATGAAAATATTTCAAATGAAGATTTTATTCAATGAAATATAAACTTGAGTACACTCTAATTAAGATCCGACTGACATATTTACAACTATAGGAACATTACTGAACTGCTACTGTCCTACATTAATTGAAATTTTATCAAAATCTTTCAAGATTTATATTCAAACTTTACAAAAATAGCATGATATCAAAGCAGACTGACATATCCATAATAATAATCCTTCTAGTTGAAGTGAAACAATCAGAATATTTTACCAAAACAAATTATTGATTAAACCTAAGTAAAAATAAATCTGACATTACAGCAAAGCTCATAAAAATGAAAAAATGCAGTTTATTTGTGAAAAGTGGGGGGAGGTGGATAAGCGGTTAGCAGCACACATCATTAATATTGAAATTGACAAGCGAATAAGCGAGTGCATTTCTGCATTAAATCCATTCATTTGATTAAAAGCATCATTTGCCACAGTTTGGCACATTAATTAATAACGCAGCATGGGATACCTAGCACTGCTTAATAATGCATTCCTTCTGCTTGGGATGAAAGCAATGAGCTTTTATTCTCAATTTACGCCAGCATGAGATATAATACAGTTCATTGCTAATAGCAAGTCTTGAATAAGAAATATAGGGGGAAAAAGAAGATAAGATTGGGAGCATATTTAAAGTAAGCAAATTTCAAGTTATTTTTTTTTATTTTGGTACATAGATTATGAAAAAACAGAAATCATCTTTAAGTCAAGTCTGATGCGTATTTAAAATATTGAAAGCAATTTTTCAAAAGAACAGGAAGTAATCTCCAGAGCTAAGAAGTCATATCCGGCCATTGCATGGAAGTTATTTCACGCTAGCACTTAGTGCAAATGTAGTTCTGCAATACTAATGCATTCGAGAAAATCAAATTTTATGTCTAGCATAACCAATCAGAGCACTGCAATTTTATATTCGTAAAAATGGGCTACGTCGATGAAGACTCAGACCGAATTTATTGATTTTGCATATTGATCCGAGCTTTTCAATGTCCAGTATGTGCTATAAAAATATATCCTTTTTATGTGCATATAATATTTTATTTCATAACCACAGATCTCGTATATATCAAATCTGAAAATGCCAAAAATAAACTTATTTTTGTGCCCACAAACAATATGCAAAAATGTTTTTCTTGCCATTGTTATTTTTTCTAATGATCATTATAAAGCTTAAGTAGAGTATGACAAATCGTATTGGTTTTACAGATTCCAAATGAGATCCCATATCATAAAAAAATGACAACTTATCCAAACAACGTTGTACAATCATGAAGGGGTTAATTAATTTAGAGTTGATTTTTTTTGCTGAAAATATTTAGTAATTAAACTAAAACACAGCAATTAAAAAATGTAGTGGGTTTGGTCAATGTAATGACCAGTGTAACATTTAAATAAAAACACCGTTAGCTAACAGATTTTTTTAACAGATTGTGCTAACGGTGTTTTTAGAATATATTTAGAATTCTCAATCTAGCCAATCCATACATGGCTGCATTAAATCTTCTGATCTGGTTGAAACTTCATGTAAGTGAGTTAAAATTGCCTGTACATTTATTTGGTTTTGACAAGACTGCATTTACTATTTTCAAGTTGTTATTGGTGCAGTGATAGAACAACAATAAGAACCAATTGATGTATGTTTGCACACTAGAAAACAGACCAAATATATTACTTGTAACAAGCGCAGATCTTTCCTTTGATCTTTTCGTCAATTAGTATAAAAGATGAGGTTCAAGGAAAGAATCATCGAAGTTAAGCAAGCCAAAGATGACCTAGTTTTGAAGCTATCCAACAACAGCATCAGAATTAACAATGTGTTTCCTCAATTTGAAACGAATGGAGAAAAAAAAGCAGTTTATTTGAAGAATTTCGTCTTCTTACAACCCACTCTATAGAAACTAGGTCCAAACTTCAGTTTCCCAATTCCTACATTAATCCCCAGTGTGTAATCAAGCAGTGGGTTGCCAACGACAAATCCGTGTATTTGATGTATCGCACGAAACCACACATGGATACTATAGAAAATCCATTCATTTATTTTCATGATTGATACTGATTACTACATGATGTTACTTGCAATTTATTTAAAGACAAATTCAGTAACGTCCACAAATTTCGTTATTTTCTCGTTAACGTCCAGCCTTCTGAATTTCAGAGCTGCAAGTAATAATGAAGGTGGTCAGACAATCTTGTTTATCAGGATATAAGAAGAACAAATTGTTACACAAATGCATTTCAAAATACACTCAAAATGGTGCCACATATTTCATAAGGATTAGTTTGGTGAAAACAATATCATCAACAACATGCACATCAATTTAATCTCGATGTGGGCAAACAAAAATTCTGAAATTCCATTGCCAATTTGTGCAATGGAGGTTTTGGCAGACATATTGGAAAACTGTCATCTTTAAGGGGGTTATTATCCTTTTATACTGAAGCTATCATTCACCACGTTACTGAAACGATGTTGGGTTGAAGCCCAGTGTTCGTTTATACGGGGCAACCAAGCGTATAAAACACATCCCTTTGCTTAGTTTGAAGGAAATAGGAGTGAAGATGTGTGAAAAAAAAAGACATTTGGTAAACCCAGTTCATGCATTATGCAAAAATGCAAATCTGCTAAAACACTGGTAAAAGCCCATAAGAAAACAAGAAGCTCCATTTCCTCCTGATAAACTGAGATTAAGAAATCTCAACGTGTTCACATGACAGGTTTGCTCGTTCACTTCGTCCTATTGTTGTTCCAGGTCAATTGAGAGCAAAGTGGATATTTCGTCAAAAAAGAAATGTAATTTTGTAAACATGGCTGGCTTCCCATGAACAATGAATCCTACATGGCACTATAGTTTGCTATAGCGTATATTATATAATAGAATGGAAAACGTGCAAAACAAACAAGATAGTAACAAAGAACGGTTATAAGATTTGATAACGAGGACTAAAAGATGTTTTTGAAGCACTGGATCCATAAATTGTATCCTACATTTGTAGACACTGAAACGACATTTGTCATACACGAGTTTTGAACAAATTTCTATCTCCATTTGCAAGAAGATAACTCTTATTTATTATCTTAGTTAAAACGTGAATTAACGTTATAAACATTATCGTCTCTAATTTTTCATTAACGCTTTAGCTATATGTTGCTTTTGCCGACAATATCATGAACACATTTTATAGTTTGCTAACCCTTTTCAATTTTACCGACACACTGACTGTGCAAGTAATTTAACAACAGCGGTATCGCGTCTCTGTCGACATGGTAAGCTTAATTAAGCTCGAGAATAAGATAGCAACGTCATTAAACTTGCAATTACTTAGCAGACTCGATAAATTGCGCACTAATTCGCCAACATTGCAAAATTGTTTATTACGAATTTAGGTAATAAAATAACTGGAAATTAAACAACTTTAATTTTGTGGTGGACCAAGAGGCATTGTATACACTCGACAATTAAGTTCATTAGCACACTGATTAAAATGTTACAACGAGGACCATTTAAATCCACTCGTTATAATGTTGAAGTTCATGACATGGAATGACAACAATGTTTGAATTTTCACACCCTGCCACTTACCAGGATGACAAAGTTATATAGGACCATGTGTCATATCTTTTGCTATCGCCATATATGATTATAAATGTTTTCAATAATATTATGTATGGGACACAATCGGTGGCGGCTCGTGTATAGGCACTGTGGAACTGCAGCCCCCCATATTTCCACTTCATATTTTCTTTAAACTTGTACTATATATAACTAGTACCCATCCCCCCACTAGGGGCCCCCCAGTTTATACAAAAATCTTTGTATGGAACTATGCGCTTCACAGTTCCAGAGGCGTGGAGTTTGACTGTTGTGCGCATGCGCACATAGGAGGCTACACGCGAGGCTGCGATGGACAGATAGCTCTGTCGCTCCGGCAGTACCGACCGTTTGACTGTTGCAGCACCCCCACTAAATTTAGTCGATATATAATTTTTTCCAAGCTGTAACAAGTACTTTTTCATTTGTATAAAAACATGCTAATTCATCAAATATTTCATATATAATCGATAACGGCATTATTATTTCATATCTGCTGCCTCCGTAAACATTATTTGATTGCATATCAAACGAATTACTGAAAATATTCCCAAAGGAAGCTCTCAGAAAATTCTGAGAAACAAAATCTATATAATAAAACACTCCGAGCTCTTGACAATGAGAAGTGGAATAAAATTTAAGACCAAAATGAATGCTATGACCCTATAAAAATGGCATAAAAGTCAATGCGTTTATTGAATGTAAAATTGCCGAATAGAAAATTTTACCACTTTGAATAATCGACAGTAAAGTTTATTGAGCTACGTGTGGGGAATTTTCCTCGATGTAGCTGACGTAAACTCCTTCTCTAGGCAGTTTTGAATATTATGAAACAAATGTTCTGCACATAACATCAGAGTAAAAACATGACAATGCGAACATAAAGTTTACGCTGTTTTGTCACCGGTATCTTTCAATTTTTGGGTTTATTTTGGTGTCTTCGCCTGGTGATTGTAATCTACAACGCACTTCATCTTAATAGGATAATATATCAAGGGAACGTTCCGAATTTACGAGTTCCTAAAAAAAGTTTAAAATAATGAAATTTAAATATAAAAAAGTAAGATACGTTTAGATAGAGGATATAAAAATACAACAGAGTGAGCGATTCTGTAATCCTGTTCAGCAAATTGGAGCTTGTAGTTTACTTTGAAAGGCAAATAACCCTTATTTTTAATTTTTAGGTAGATAAGTGCCATTTCATGGACAATTTCTTAGAAAATGTTATATATACATAGGTACCGGTTTTGTTTTAAGCTAAAGTTTTACTCTATAGTTTACGGTGTTGGCTACTGTCACCGATTCCAAATATTTAAAATCTGTTCAAGTCTAGTTGGAACCTTCACAAACAAGCTTATATTATTCTCTGAATTTACATTTACATATTCAGGCATATGAAATAATGTAGATCATATGGACTATGAGATATGTCTCCTATTTAGGGCAATTATATACTCATTTATGACAACGGTTATGCAAACGTTAATCCCAAATTTTATAACAAAATGAGCTTAATCATGTGAAAAGCGCCAATTTACAGTTTTCAAATGACAACTAGAAAAATTAAGGTTAAGTGTCTTTGTTGATGACATTGTCAAAAGGTTTGCTGAAGGTGCCATTTCATTAAAACTAGATGGTCTTGTTAAAAATTGCTTTGGTTTTGCCGACTTGCTTTTGACAAGACTCGAACTTTTAAGTTTAATTGGGCAAGTTTTAGGAAAATCACAAATGGGTTTGTTGATGTTTCTTCAACAATAAACAACTTGCAATTATGGTGCTGGAACTCTTAATGAGAATTTATCTGTTCATCTGCAAATATCTCGATGCACCTGCTTAGTGCTGTAATAAAATTGGCCACACTGCCGTATAGGGAAATCATCACATGATACTCTGGAGTCATCATTTCGATCAGCAAGATGCCTTAATGACTGGAACAAGGACTTTGGTAATTAGAATTTATAGCCAAAGTCATAAATTGTCTTCTAGGAAATTTCAGAAGTATATACATAATAGGAAAATGCACACACACACACACAAAAAAAAAAAAATGCGGAACAAAAGTTTGTTGATTTACACCCCAAAATCAGGTCCGTAAAAGTTTTGCAATAAAAAAATGAGAACCAGGTCTAAGAAATGAGGCGCCAAAGCAAATACGTCTCACTCTTTTCCATACAGATCTCTAAAGAAAAAAAACTTACAAAAAAGTTTAGCAATGTCATGGATCCTTTGGCTCAGATCTAGTACTGTCCATCAACATTTATGCCAAAAATAAACAACGCGAGACTTGCATAACGGTGAAACCTAAATTCCTCAATTTCATAAGTTTGGCATGGGTTAACGCCTTGTTTATCTTATACAAGGATTTCATTTCACATTAAATTATTCTCTATAATTTAAGGCATACATTGTAAAAGGTAAACAATTTGCACTGTCGAAATGATTCATTATGCCAAATCCCCATCTCTTGAAAAATGATCCTCCAAATGTTGCATATGCCATTTTAAGGAGGCAGTGACAGCATATATGTACAAAAAGAGGATCATGTTCGTGTGCCAACATGCTCACAGCAATTATAATTAACACGCGCATCAGCAAGACTCTTTGGGTGTAATCCAGTATGTTACTGACAGGTGACTTAGCAAGAATTGTACAACGTAAAAGCTTGATGATAAGTCATCCTCCATCAGACGAAGTCTACCTGAATATTTTGTTGCAGATATTCTATCTGGTGGCAATTAGTGCATATCTTATTGCTAAATAAATAGAAACATAGTTTTAGCAAAAAGTAATTGCCTTTGATGCAATTTAAGTTTCTATGGGCAATCTCCATTGGGAAAAACTGAGATAACTCAATTGGGGCGTGATGAGACATATTCACTTAACAAGCTTTGAATTTGCATTTTTGTATAAGTCGATTTCAAATGTTACAATTTTACAGTAGATTTGATAGAATTCGCTTCATAAAATTTGTATACACAACTACTTAGTTAAACCACATATTCTTACAATTTTAGATTAATAGGACATTTATGGAATGCGCAAAAAAATGTTTTAGTGTATCAAAAGACAGTTTTTGCATGCCAACGTCTTTATACTTACCTTAACTTTAATGGCGGGAAGGGAGGACCCAATGAACTAACTAAACGTAATAGGTACGCATGATTGGTTCTTCCCTTCCCACAATTAAAGTTAAGGTAAGTATAAAGACGTTGGTATGCTCAAACTGTTTAATATTCCCCAGTCTCCCCTACATGTATGATAAGAGCAATTACAACAATATTTTTTTAAAACTTTTTGTTCAATACATAAAAATATGCCATGAGAAACGAATCTGTTTAATCCTTATCAAAAAGCATGTATTTTGAGCAAATGCGATGTTCTTAGAGGAGTATGAAACATATTAAAGTCAAAAAATGTTTAGCACAACTTAAACATGTTCATGCCTAGTATTCATTTTAACAAATTTCTGCAACAATGTAGATATTTTCTTATAGATACATTTCTAAGAAGTTTAAAAATATGTCTTTGAAGAAAAAAAGTGCTCCAATTTTAACTAAAATTTTACTGAAGTGGTGCTTAAAAATGTAGAACATACTTGTCACTTGAGCACATTTCTCACGATAATAGATTTTAGCATGGAATGCAACAGAGGAAATTAAGCTTATATGGAAGTTCTGAAGAAATAGACAGTAGACGTAGTTTTTGAAATTTCTTAGAGCTGGCAAAGCTGAAAATGTGAAGTTATCACTCAAACTTGATAAACAGGCCGACATCAAAAATATATTTCCAAATGGTGACTTAAAAAGCACATTTGGATACTTCCCAAGCAACCAATTCAAACAATACGAAAAAATGCACATGTATACCGTCTTAACCCCACGCGTTTTCGTGCGAAATTAGGGATGAAAATGAAGAGGATCGCATTCTCAGAAAATGGGAACATATTTGAAAATCCCCGAGGCATCGTTATCCTGAAGATTTTCACAACTTTATCAAAAGTTTACTTTCCCCTTCTTCTTGCAGTGGTGATGTATGCACATATAATCATTTTACGGTAAATAACTTGCGGCTAATTAACAAAACTGTTTAGGGTTAATAAACCATCTATGATTCATGAAGTTGGCAAGAAGTTTAAAAAAAATCTGAATCAACCTAAATATAGTTGCGAGCAGTGACGTCTTTAGACAAAACTGACACAACTAGTATGGGTTTCATGAACAGAAACATTTAGCTATGTTATATTTGTATTTTGTAGAATACATACTAAAGAATTTCTGCTTACTAGATTTTTTCAGTTTTGAACTTCAAATATTAAAATAACAATATTTGAAAGTAAAGCTGAAACTAAGATTTTGCATTAATACGTAATCAACATTGAATGTACTAATTGCCCTCATCATATATTAACATTATATTAATTATTAGTTCAAACCTCAGATACTTTAAATTTAAAAAAAAATCTTTTTCCATATTACATTTTAAATTATGGTAGCATAGTTATAACAGCTCATTTGGTTTTATTACCTCTACTTCACGTAATACAATTCTCAAATTTTCATTTTGATGAAGATTCCCTACCTCTCCAACTATGCTTAATTCAAAATATTCATTATTAACATACAATAATCATATTTGAACAGAGTCAAGTATTTAATATTTAATTTAAGACGGTTTACATAAAACTTCACATACATATATGTCTTCTTTAAATCATGTCCCGTTTATATATCATCTTTAAAATTATTATTTTTATATACCAGTGCATCTAATCATGCAAATTCCAAATTTACATAATGTGCAAATAATGTGATTACTTTTTCGTGTAGTCTAAAAATTAATTTTTGTTGCTCAAAATTGTTGTTTAAATATACAGTCGATTCCGCTTTATCTGGACACTGGTTAATCTGGGCAGCCATTTATTAGGGCCAAATTGTCAAGAAC
>JAUJYV010000311.1:0-54062 GCA_033995625.1 Ophyiulus pilosus
ATTCTGGGCAGCCGCCTAATCGGGGCAAAACGCCTCCGCCGGATGTGTCCAGATTAAGCGGAATCGACTGTATATTGCATTTCCCTCAGTTATTAGAAACATTATAACAAGTTTAAATAATTGCCAATGAAGACGAAGACAGTTGATTTTATACAAACATGTGGCCATTATGTGTCCAATATTTGCTAAGTCCCATTATTGCATGCGCCATATTCATTTTTTAAAAAAATAATGTATGTCCATAAATGACAAATAAATATATTCAGATTTATATGAGAGTATCACATTTTGCAATAAATGGTCATAAATGTCGCCAGACATATGTACTTGTGTAATAAATATGGCCATAACGACAAGTACAGTTTGTTCTCATATATTATTTCCACCAGAGATTATTCTAGAATTGATTTTAGAATAGCCATAATTGACAATTTTTAATGCAGACATAGTCTCCAATGTTACTTTTGTTTTTACTCTATCATGGTCTCATCATGATGTAAATGATGTAAATTTTAATGTTATTCCAAAATAATGGAATTTTATTGTACATCCCTTATCCCCTTAAGGAAACACCATGTAGTAGTGATGGTGACAAAAACACGATGGAGCCCAAAACATATTTCGTATGATGATGTATGCCATCACTGCATCCGCTTCGGAATGTCGGTTCATTAATATAGATTAGTTTCACGTCAATCTAAATCCAACACAAATCGGAATTAAGCATTTTCCTCGCTAGGGGTCAGGTATTTGTAGCACTCCCGCAGACGCATCATTAAACTGCATATCGAAGGAATAAAGTGTATATTCATATAAAATTGATCAGATTTCATGCCTCGAAAATTAAGTCTAAAATAATTATCTTCTAACAGTCATTCATTCGTATGCCATCTGAAAACTGAATTACGCGCTGTTTGCTCCAGACTTTTTCAAACCAATTGAAGATGACAAAAAAAATCAAGGTTTTTTTTTTGTCGAAATTTCGTTGGAAAAACCTATCACGTAAAATCCGAAGAGGTTGATGCGGGAACGGGCTCGTTATTTTCATTGCGATACACTTCCCCATTTTCAATTCTATAAAAAGCACTAAAAACTCGGGGGAATTTGCCTGTCTTTTGGCATGTACAATTTGCAACCATGAATAATTCAGAGTGAATAAGACTTAGCGTAGTCAAGAAAATAGGGAAATTTTAGGTAGACCACCGGGGAAATCAGATGGGTTGCAAATTGGTACGCCGGTACGGCTTTGTCAGCCGTGGCAGGCGTAGGGAAACTTTTCCCCTTTTCCCCTATGCCGGCAAATAGTATATACAATTTTTCAACTCCCCATTTCAATCCGAGAAATATGTAATCCATTTTTGATAACTCAGATCCGGTTTGTTTAAACTTCAAATCAAACATAACGAGATCCCCGAAGATCGCTAATTCTTTTACGGAGTTGGAATCCCATTATTTAAATTACTTTTTTTGCCCTCAGAAATTGCTCTTACCAAATACGTGAAGACATGTATTCTCGCTTCTATCAAGTTCCACGTGCGTAACATCTTCATTGCCAATTAAAACAGTAAGTTATTTTTCACCTTCTCAATAATTAGGCTCGCAATAATCAATTATGCATGAAGCATAAAGCTGCTTTCGTCTCTTTTAATTTATTTCGATTAGCGAAAATTTCATTAAGCCTAATCGTGAAGAGATGCACTAATTGGCTCAAGCAGAGAGGTCTATTGCATGCGCGTGCTTTTTTTCTGGGGGGTTAGTTAAAACAGGGAAGTAAATTTAAGCTTTGATTATATGCGTTATGCGATTGTAAAACTTGGCAATATCATGGTAGTGTTAACTTTTCAAAAACAAATTAAACGATGAAAATCTTGAGGATGAGGCGCCGTTAATTAACGAATTGTTGCTATATAACACCTACATTAATCCGGCTATTTGCGTTAACCTTGCAGATTATTACTGCTTGAACATAAAATATTTTTACATTAACTCGACGATAGAAGGCAACAACAAGAAGGGCATCGTTACTGTACCTAATCTATATTTATAATAGAAAATTTGTCGAAATCTGTTGAGATAAAAGAGACATGCCATAACACAGCAGAGTATCATTTCTTCATTGCCTACACATTCTCAGTATAATAAGTGAATTGGTGTAATTAGAAGATTTTTTAAGTACCCCATATCAAATACTTGCTACATAAAATTACGCGCTCATAATGTCGTCTTTTAAATGTCAAATGGTATACCTCAATATCACAATCAAACTAACCTACTTTCACAAAGTATACAGCTTTGACATTCCATTATGTTTGTCTTTTCCAAAATGTGGCAAATACATATTAATAGTAGGTTTGTAGGCCTGTCTTCTCGCTTTGTTTACAGTTTTTGCTTCCTTATAGTTGGAGCGTTAATATTTGATCAAAGTAATAAAAGTTCAGGATACTCATTTATTTAAGCTTATGAACTCGCGATGCAACCTCGAGCATAAAACCAAACAGGGTTCCTGGGGTAAAGTCCATCTATTATTTAACAAATCTTATTAAAATGAATGGAAGTCGTATAACATCTTCACCCTGAAACATCGAATTAATCCCATGCCATTTACCATGATTTGCATGGGAAAATGAGACTGACATCCATTCTTGTAAATATTTCGGGACATGTCAAAGCAGGTTTACTGTCTTCGTTTTTTTACTTACTGTACATTACTTTGAAAATGACTGTTTCAAGCATCATGCTACCCTGAATAAAGTTTGTAAGCTGATTAAACTTTGAATAAATCTCGTTTTCAGACATACATAGGTCAGAAATTGTATGCGTTTACGTCTGCTGTCGTCGTTTGCTTATACGATGTATGTTGATATTTCGACATTAGTAATTGGTTTGATTTTTTTTCCTCTCAAAAACCCTTTTTTTTACAAAATTTACTTTTTTGCATCGGGGAATTGGCTCTGTTAAAAACATGGCTTCCATGGCAACGCAGATCAGTAGAAAAGGTAAAGCCATGCAATTTATAAGAAAGAAAAAAAAAAGATGCATACTTATAATATTGAGGATGCATAAAATCGCTGTTAACACATGTGTATATGAATTACGATTCATTGCACTAGGCTTTCTCGTACACCAGATCTTGACGTTAGGGCTTGGTTCGTGAACCAGATCTTGAAAAATATATTGATTTTTTTAAAAATGGGAACAGAACATGTATCGTATTCACATGTAGAATACTGATTTCGGTTACAATATGGACAATAGTTTATTTGGGAAAATTTTTTGACGAGTCAAAGTGAATATGAAGCAATGAAGAATTTGAAGGTATCAAATGTTGAATTTTATGATGACATTTTTGAAAGCATTAAGGCATCATCATACTGGATTTAGTTGCAGATGAATTTCTTGTTTACTGTGTGTATATAATTGGGACAGCCGCTTTATCGGTCCAAAGAAGACCACTATTAATGCACAATCACAAGTGAAGTTTTCGTGTTCTGCAGTGAAGTTTACGTGTGCTGCAGTGAAGTTTACGTGGCCACAGTGAAGCGTATGTGTATTGCAGTGAAACTTGCGTGTATGGCGGTGAAGCCCTACTTATTGAAAAAGTGAAAAGGGCATAGCAAGCAAACCATGCGAAGTACATGTAAAAGTGCATGTAAACGTAACCTTCACTGCAGAACACGTAAACTTCACTACAGTACACGTACAATTTTAACTACAGTACACGTAAACATTCACTACAATGCATATAAATAGCACTGCCACACATATACGTTTCACTGCATTACATGTAAGTTTCACTGCATTACATGTAAGTTTCACTGCATTAATTGTAAGTTTCACTGCATTACATATAAGTTTTAGTGCTATGCACATAAGCTTCGCTACTTTGGAGGACAATGTGAAAGTTAGCCGGTTAATAAATATAATTCTGAATAATGAACCAAATAAAAGGATGGTATGATTCAAGCATATATTAAAATTATTGCAAACTACCATTGTTCTCAACAATTTGGTACAAAGCCAATGCAAGGGATACCTGAAATGGTCATGAACCAGTCCAAAACATTCTCATTCTCAATCAACAAGCAGGTAGGTACAGATCAAGGTGAGATACTTTCGTTTTGGGGTCACGTTTTGCGACTAACCCTCGCGTGAATTTCGGGCATAGGGGGTGGTTTATATGGAGAGGGGAATATAAAACTAAAGTGAGAAAGTCTAAGGAAAATATTTAGACTTTTAGTGCGTGAAAGAGTCTTAAAAGTATATTTACGATACTGGTGAAAACATCATCACGATAAATCAGCCCGAACTAGTTTATATATAAGAAAGAATACATTTATATACAGAGTTTGGAGAAAGGAAGATGAAGAAGAGGAAAAATATAAGTTTTTATATATAGCCGGGGCTACTCCTAGTACGCTATACTGGTAAAAGTTATAGGTCTGTATATTTTTTTTGCGCAATATAATATATACTTAACGCGCGGTATATTGGCTCGATGCTGGTGCATGCCTTTCTCGGTTCAAAATTTCACTTTTTTTTCTTCCTGCAAATGTTCTATCTGAAGTGTGCGTGAGTGTTTAATAAAAACCCAACCGTTTTATTCAGACTTGCAAAATGGACTTATAAAATCTCTGGAGTGCAATCGTTGGCATATGAAGATGAAATAACATGGGAATTTCGTTAAACGAGGGGGACCCGAAGAATATAAAGATGCCGAACGACAGCGTTCAAAAGTATAGCTATATCTTGTTTTCATTTCTTCAGTTCAAAAGACGTTTGCTAAAAAACTATATATATCCCTTTAATTAAAAAGTTTGGCCGAGGCACGTACCATGGCCATATGGACTTTTGCGATCGAACAAGTATATTACTTTTGTTTAATAATACTATTGATTTGGTTCACATGTTAAGGGATGTTACATCCCTTTCATTTTAGCAGTTGCTGCCCCCTATACAAACGCTTCACCACAATACACACATGCTCCACTGCAATACACAAATTTGGAGGCAAGAACCTAGGAAACGTGAACGTCCTTTAATATGATGATTAGATCAGATTTTGACTCATTAGTTGAAGTTGTTCATTAGTTGAAGTGATTAAGTGAAGTAGTGACTTCTGGATCACTGTGACTTTCTACAGGATTTGCAAGTTTCATGCATTTGAAAAATACTTCTTTGAAATATATTGTAATTACTGTATTTGGAATGGATTAACTATAATATCATCAATGTGCTTCTGTTAATACATCGCTTTTGATATTACCGTAATATGTAGAACGTAAAATTATTCTATAGAAATATTTGCCATCAATAGCTGTGCACTTCGTCCAAAAAGATTAAGTGTTCCTTATCAAAGACAATTTGAGTATCAGCTGATGTGCAGATTAA
Organism: Ophyiulus pilosus; assembly: GCA_033995625.1. NCBI lineage: Eukaryota > Metazoa > Arthropoda > Diplopoda > Julida > Julidae > Ophyiulus > Ophyiulus pilosus. The sequence goes on from JAUJYV010000311.1 coordinate 5,389, forward strand.
GCATTAAGTGAAGATTAGTCATTAAAAATTGAGTAATTGGCCACGACGTTATTAACAGTATTAAAGCTTTCCTTAGTGTCATTCATTAGTTATGTGAAAGGAATCCATGAATCTTTCTAATTTTGTTGTCTGTTTTAAGTTGCTATTGCAATTTCAATTTTCAGTAGTCATGGTGGTCAGGGAAATATTTTTTTTTTAAACCGGAAAGTCAAGTATATGTTGAAATTTTTATTTCTGAGGGAACTTTAGTTTTTCCAACAACCGCCATGTTGGCAAGCTATCTAAATGCAACAGTTCTATGTTCTCTGACTATCTTTTTAGTGGGATCATAAAAGGAAATATTACTGACGTCGATCTTCCTGAAATTGATTCCAGGAATAGAAACTATTCAAACACTTGAAATCGCCAGAAAGAAAAACGAAAGTTATATGGGAGTCATCTGCATCTCAATTTAGTTTACGACATTTTGGTGGTACTAAACTGAAAATAGCATTAATGCAGAACAAATATTACCAAATGCAAAGAACAAATGCATCACTGTAGTTTTGTTTAGGAATTGTATTACTGTTACTAAATTTGAAGTTCAGACGCAAAGATATATAAATACAAACAAAGAAGTTCAGAACAAATAGTAATACGTGTTATTTAAATATCGTTCTGATTTCTTAAGTGTAGTCACTCGTTTATGGATAAGCACCAAATTCAAAACGATCGTATCCATTTTTTAGTATATAGCAACAAGATTTTGTCGCTTTGTTAGTTCAGCCAGCATGTTGTTATAAAGAGGGGAAAAAGCTAAAGAAAGGGGTTGCTCATCAATTTCTTTTTAGATTTTCCCTTTGGAACTCGTATATGCACTCCAGCATCACTCCCCAGTGAATTTAAGGTTAACCCCCTTTTTTTTCCTACCAAAGTAGAAACTGTGTTTGCATTTGCAAAACAACAAGGAGATGGATATCGAAGTCTCCACGGTAAACAGGCAATTTTTCTTGCTGTCTGTTTATTTCCTCCTTCTTCCACTCATGTTTTAGACCTAATCACATTACCAAGTAACATGATCCCCAATTACAGTCAGTTAATTCCTCGATAACATTTTGGGCTATCATGAGCATCCACACAGACAATAAGCATTTAGGGTCTGCAGCGGATAAATCCATCATCGACGCTTGAACCTATAGCCATAAAACAACTATAAATGATTAAATACAGTATGTTGCGGATAAAAACTGCATTCCGAATCGTTGGAGAATGTAAACCCAAATCTCTTGACATTCCATGGTTTCTCTGGAAACAAAGTTGCAATCTTCCCTGACCGTGAAATAGGATCACGTTTAATCACGACCAAAATATTTTCTGCATAATGTTATCTTGCATTTGGCCAAAAAGCATGAAATTTATCCAAATTTGAACAAAGGTTTGAACATAAGCTGTAGTCACAAAATGGATTTAATCCGAACTGTTGAAATTTGGCAATGTCGAGGTCATGAATATCAGCCAAGTACATTTTCTATCCAAATCTATGAATTTTAATTCGTGATCATCTATTTTGTTATATTGAACTTCAAAACGTGTATTTGTTGAATTTTTTTTTAAAAAATGGCATATACGTTTCGAATTTTCATAAATATGACGCCAGATTGACGAGAAAGCATCATTACATTTTGAATGCAGATAAAGAAAAATTGAAAGGAGTGATTCATGTTAAAACTATTTCATCTATTCAGATAGAAATGTCCATGAATTCTGCAGATTTCTCTGGTCATGCACGAGTAAATTTATACGAAGCAAAGTACAGTATATTAAAACCGAATTTACTATCTCGTAGAATGATCTTTTTTTGTTTATTTGATGCAATGACAATGTGCCAGTATGTCATCCTAAGCTTATGGGAACGCAAGAGACTGTTGGCAAGTCTGGATTGATTGTTTCCTCCGGCAAAGCACTACTATGCAACTGAGGAATACAATTGCATAAACCTTATATATATTGAGTTATATCAGATGTAAAGACAAAAACGAAATATCAAAGAATATCAGGATTCGTTTGAAACTTGTAGAGAAAATATGCCTGAAGCATGCGTGGACAATCGTGGAAATCATTTCCTCAAAGGGTTTTGAACGCAAGACAAAACTAATATTGCTTGACCCGAACGAACTTGCACGTTCCTTTGGAAGGGTTTCAGAAGATGGAAGAATACCGTACCATTTTTTGGTCACTCACGTGAGGATTTGCTATTATTTGATCAATGATGTGCAATGTCCTGGGAGGATAACAAACAAGTCATGTGAAAGCTTTTCGCCATAGGTACCATTTTCGAAAAAGATGGGCAAAATAAAGTTTTCACGGAAATGTTAACCCTCCAGGTCTAGCGATGCCACAAAGTTATCCTACTTTCACAACAATGATTTGGAAGATAAAAGTATCAATATGTAAGGATAAAATTGGAAAACTATCTTATGTATACTATACGAAACCTCACTGCAATTGTGAGACGCGTGTTAAGCTGTTAGAAAAAAATATATAGGGTTATCCGACAATATATTTTATATTCTATGTATGTCTAGAAACATTGATGTCAATTTACTGTATGACAATATATGATATTCCCCATGATATTTTATGTCATTGGTCATTTATAAAAGAAATAGTGAATGTATGTAATTACAGAATGAATTTCATCTTTTCTAAAAAACGATTTGGGTGGAATTCATGTAAATGTACATGATGGTATACTTCCAACTCAAGAACAGTAATTGCTCGTACATATAAACTCACAAATTCTATCCAATAGGTTTTCAGCTAGGATGAAATCCAATCGTGACTGCAGCTATTTTTCGAAAAATATTGAAAATTATTTTAAACGCAGCATATTTGGATGAAGCAGAAGTTAGACATGTATGCAGAGATATGTGGACATAAAGAATAGTAGAATACATGGAATACATGTCTATGTAATCCAATTTATTGTTATTCTGGTTAATGACCAAATTCAATGCTAGGTGAAAAAGTTAGCAAGAATTGGCAAGAAAACTCTCCCTAAGCTCCATCTTTGACAAATCCAACAATCAAGTGTGTTCTGAAACGCAAGTTAGCTGATAAATTAATATTTCAAGTCTTTGAAAATGAAAGTTTTTTAAAATGTTCTTATGGTCGAAAGGATGCATAGCCTCCAAGAATCCTGAACTAGAAGTGCATCAGACTATTTCACCAGTTTCCTGGGGGAAGGAATAAAGGAAGAAAAGAAGGAATACTTGCAAAACAGCACCCATGGTCATCTCGATTCGTATAGGAGATGGATGTTTTGCAGCGTGACTCATGAACTGCACCGGATTAGGCAATTTCTGCAAAACGTACAATAGCAAAGCTTGAGTAATGTCAGTTTCTTGAAACTGGGGAGAAGCTGGTAAAAAAAAATCCATATTTATTTATTTCTGGAAATCTTCGGATTAATTCGGGCCACTAGCTGACAAATCTCCCTTCCTCGTGTTGCAAAGAGACCTTTTCATGTTTGCCCCTTAATCGTGTCATTAAAGTGGCGTCGATGTGATGATTGTTCCTATGATTTATAGGAGATAAATTTGCAAGTGAATGCAAGAGTCTGTGTCCAATCATGCGCGATGGCAGCAAGGGATTTCTGGGGAGACTTTCAGCATCCACTTAAGAAAACGTTGAGCGTGAAAATAAAAGACTCCTCGTTGGGGAAGTGCAAGTATTACTGCAGTTCCATGCACTGTCTGCTACTCTTACAGACGATATATTAATGAGTGCTTCTGCGGTTGGCAATGGCTGTGGGAGCCATTACTGTTCGTGAAAGAAGAAGGAAAAAAAAAGAGGAAGATGGTGGATGTCACGATGACTCATTGCAGTTGCATTTGCATACAAATGCATAAATCAGGATTGAATTGCGAGTGTAATGGCGGTGTTGATGAAGAAGTCACACACGCATTTAGAGCTCATTTAGCAATGTCTCCCAAGCACAGCAGCCAAAGATGGCGTTCTGTCAACAAGAAAACCTCACTGTCACAAAAACACTGACATTAGAATGCTGATTTATCTTTTATCTCAAAAATCATCTTAGAAGAGAACCTTCGATAATGCAGCCATATACTCAAAATGAGCTGAATGAATTGAGCAGAAATATCAGACTCGTAATTATCCAATTCTGTAATTCCAAAAGTCACTTGCAGAAAGACAAAAACAACATATTTTTAGATCGAATTTTGACACAAATATAGACCTCAAAAAGTCAAGATTAAATTATTCACTTCGTGATATGAACTTCAAATACGACTGGGTCTAAACCACTAAATATATCAATACACGGCTGTAACACCCGCATATGTGGCCCACATTTATTAACTCCAAATATGCTGTCTAAGCATGCAAATATTGAAAAATCTAAGAAGGTATCAAAAGCATTTAACAATAGATGTAGTCACGCAGCTTATGTTGTGAAATACATACATGTATGAGCCCTTACCAATGCAAATATACGCTAGCTCGACAATATTCATACAGTATATTCAGTAGTACTTTGCCACAGTTTGTGGCATGTTAATGTATATTTTGGAAAGTTCAAGACAGCCAAAAAAAATTCGTACATATTAATTTACCAGATTTTATGCAAGAATAAGTTAAAACGTTCACTCTATGACAGTTGACGTCACATGCTTGCTGTCAATATATTGAGTGCATTCCATAGCCGAAGGCATACCAATGGCAATACCATCAGGATAGCATTTGTTCATGTGTGTGTTTGGTAAATGTAACTGCATCCTCTCTATTTGGAGACGAGCAGAGAGAAAAATGAAATTCAGACCGTTTCCAATATATACATACTTTTATTTTCTTACTTGGTTATACAAAGTATAAGAGGCTCCTAGAAACAGACAAATGCAAAAAGCAAATCTAATGGATAGTTCAAATAAGGATTATAGATAGCTATCCACTTATTTATTGTAGATTGTTTACATATTCTTGACGACCGTGAAGTTCAGACATTGTGGCAACCGAGAAAAATAAAAATTGAGTACAATATATATGTTAATCCCATATTCAAACAACTCCAGCAGGCATATACACCGTATTTATCAGACTGGATTGGCCCGTATATTTTGATTTCAGAGTCTACATCAACAAAGAAAACTTCTAAAATAAACTTTTATATATCATCGAGCTATACACTGTATAGTTTAATTACTTTAGTAAAACTTTAATAAAATATATTTTCCAGCGCCATTTTAAGAAAGCTATGCAAAGTACTCTGGCCATCTTTGCTAATGATAGGATGACTGTTTTGATACCATCCAATTGCACTTCCCTTACTTAATTTATAGTAAAATAAATCTCTTTAATGTAGATATGTTCAGCAATGTTCCCATTGACGACAAAAATTCAGTGGTCTCAAGAGTGCCCATTAAACAGATTTAAAAGGATAAGAGAAAAACAAGAAGCTGTAGTTTATTTTCACCACAGAATGAATGGTTCAGCAGTCGCCATTTAAATCACGTATCCACTTTAGATCGGCGTATATATCCATCAGACGAGCATGTTTATTTTATATATGCATACATATCCATGTTCTGCATGTCAGCTGACCTCCTAGTCTATCTCGCTCCATAAATTCCTTAGTGGAGAAGCAGCTATATGCAAGTATAGCACAGCAAAGGCTATATCTGACAAGTTTAAGAGGATGAGAAAAAGCAGAAAGACACTCATTTATTTTCTAGATAGAAGACAAAAGTGCGCCTGAAATTGGTAACAATGCTGTCTACGCAAGAGTGGTATATATATTGGACAGCGTTCAAATTTGAATCTCCTAAAAGGATTCAGGATAGTGAAAATGCCACACAGAGGATTTGTCGCAAAGCTATCCTGTCATGTATGTACACTATAGCACTCAGCCAGGTACAAATCTCTTTTTTTGTTCCATTTTCTGTAAAGGCCATTCCTGTAATTTCGAATTTTACTCACAAAACATTTCTCAAAATAAACTGATGTTAATACCTACTGACCACTCGTATTACTAAATGACCACTACATGCATCTTCGGAATATACAAGTATGAGCTAATTTTTTTGCTCAATATCTTTTTTAAATTGTCTGCATTTTCAGACATCAGACATCCTTTATGTATCCCCATCAGAGGTGCATTGCACCTTTATATGGTATACAAGTTTACATCCATGCTTTGACTACCAAAATGTGATATTTATTAAATGCCAGAAAAAAAGCCATTAAATTATTCATGTCTTGGCACGTGATGCTGATGCAAAGCATGACTAAAACAGCGATTTTTTTAGTTCGATAACATTTTGCCTTAAGCTTAAAATGAGAAAGTGCTAATACACGTGTATATCTAAAACATAAATGACAAAACAACGATGTTTGAAAACAGAAAAAAAGTTCAAATCTTATTCAAATAAACTTCATAATTTAGAAAAACGATTATTTCGCCATTGTATGGTACAAACATAGTTTATTGGAAATTAGCATCTTAATGTGTTAAATCAGGCTGCATCATTTTGAAAATGTTTGGTAGTATAGTTAGGTCATATTATGACCTATAACTATAAAAACCGTGGTAAACTACCGGATTGTTTTAAAAAATCAACTCACGAAGGACCTTAATTAGATGAGATCTTATGATTTAAACTATGAAAGTATTTCTTCAGAGATAAACTATGAAAGTTTTGCTTCAGAAGTAAACTATGAAAGTTTTGCTACAAATGTAAGCAAAAGTCGGTACAACAGCTTCTACAGAAATTCAGTCTTAAATTTAATTTTTCAGCAGTGTTTAAGCACTGCAACTTTGGGGCCTCCGAATCCATCTTATCACCATATCTGATCTCTAAGCACGGATGATCATTACAGAAGATTAAAATTGATGCTAGCGTATACAGTAGTTGAGGTAAATGACAAAATCTGCATAAGACCCATTCCAGAAAGTTTAAGCCCTGATTTCCTCTTATCAATAGTTGTTAGATAATTTTTGAAAATTACATATGTTTACATCAGCATCTCCATATAGGGCGTAGCCATAACGCCAGCTTCTGCAGTTTACAAACACTGGTCTAAGTGCGCAATTTTGAGCTACGCTGGATACGGATATCGTGCCCTTTTTTTTAGTTTTTATTCGAAGACAAATGCATCTATCGACCCGACCGAAAATGCAAATCCAAATTACACACCAGAGCCTGCCGTTAACCAAGTATCGTTTTATCCTTCGTGTTTTTCCATCCCCCTCCCGCGGGCCCAACCCAACATTTCGGATGCTCAAGCTGGAATCCGTCCCTCGCATATAAATTATTCACTAAAAACCTATAATTTCAATAATGATCATTTCTCCGAGTGCGAGATTTCGGCCTGGGCCTATGGCGCTCGTGGCACGGGGTGGGGCCGCCATTACCAATTTTTTGTTCCCGAGCAGCCCCGTGCTCAGTGTGGCGCGCAGATAAGCTGTAATTTACAGCCTACAAATTCGTCATTAACCGAAGCAAGAATTCATTAAATGGGCACGAATTACGGCCAGGAAATGCAAATTGTCTCCAATAAAAAAAAACGTCTACCCAAAAAATCCATCGTCAAAAGTCTGTTCCAGAAACACCCCGAATCCTCCTACTTTTTTAGGAGATTTTAGAACTGCTCTAACCGGGGGTGGATTACTAGAGTAATTACACTAAATCCAAAAATCACATTTTGCCAGCAATACATCTCAAATAGGCTAGATTATACTTTATGATCTACTTTGGTTAGCCGATATTCTCGTAAGATGATAAGAGGGCTGATAGCATAACCAGAAGTAAAATACACGTATAAAGTTTTGTTAGTTAAATCTGAGATAATAGGGTGTTGTATCAGGTCGAGTCACATAACATTTTCAGTTTCGAATCCATGATCACGTTAATTCATTAATATTTATGAAGGAAATTTGGGCTAAACCAACATAAACCAATTCCATTTTTCAAGGCGTGCATTATACCTTCCATGCAATGGAAATCAGGAATGTGAAGTAATCCGCATTACATCTATTGAACATGATCTCGTATCTGGAAGCAGGATTCCACAGGAAATTAAATATTCCTGACTTTTACGGTTTTTAAAATATTTTGAAAACTTTATAAATATAACTTGATAGAACAAAAGTTTCATTAGGAAACAGCACAATGCAAGTTCCAAATTTTTCAATTGGCATCTAACGATGCAATGCTCATAAAAGTGAAATCCCTTAAAGAGTTAAAATGGGAATTCCTAAATTCTACACCTGGAATTTTCATTCAGTGTTCGTTCACTTTTTTAAAAGTGATTATATCCTTAGAATCGAATACAAATTTAACAGTCATTCAACAGTTTGACCATGTTACAAATCACCAAAAATAATATTTTCTAAATAATAGCAAGGGTTTAAAGCAGAGGGTCAAATGTCATCCTTGTTCGTTTTCATGGAATTCTCGTTCACCTTTTTAAAGGTGCTGACTGAATGTGCCATCTCTTGACTTTCGTGTCAACTAGTAATTACAGCTATGAATAAACAAATGTTATATTTAAATGTTGAATTTCTCTCATTTTTTCAAAATAAATAAGTTTTCTCTGACTTTTCCAGGCCTATCCAATTCCCACGATAATTCCAGGTCTTTAACTGAAGCAACATTTTCAGTAAATTTTGAATCACAATCACTGTCCATACAGTACTTATATGACAGTATATTCATTCACATATGTTTCCACATGTGGTTTCCATTTGAACTTCTGATTTCCAGTGTAAGGATATGGATTTTATAGATCACCTCTTCGGAAAGACTACACCCACACCGCAACCAAAAGACTACCGTAAAACAAATTTCGATGTAGGACCACAGCAGTAGCGGGAGTCTAGAGACCCACAGTAGACTATCATTAGGGCTGGCTTTTCGTGCACTAAATTTCCCTTCGCGGTGCCAAGAGTCTGGGTCGTCCGTCAAATTCCGGTCACGCCATCGCCGCATCGGAGGCGTCACGCGTCACGCACTCTGGCGGCGTGGAAACGCGCAACCTGTGTATCCAGAAACGGGTTGTTTACGAGAAACGCCATCGAGGATGCACCGTGTTTTCAAATCGTCACGCGTGTCTGCAAGATGAATATAATTACCGAAAAAGTCTTGAGACTATCGCCAGTCCAAGCACGAAAATCGGTCCCTGCACTTGATCTATCTTGACTTTGCTTGCTACATACCAAATGTGCTTGAAAGTGTTCCGATTTGCCTTGATCAGGTTCAGCACCTCTGGTGACATATAAGCCCTTAGAATAGCATATTCCATAACGACCCCGTCCCAAAATAAAACATGTTTAGGGCATGAGAACATCTGCACGTTCCATACAATACACTTATCAACGAGAAATTAAAAAAGGGTTCGGCCAGAGTAGCAATGCCATGGTAATGCCCATACGCAACCAGAGGGTGCTGTACCGTGGTAAGACCAATTGGAAGCACGGTCAACTGTGCAGTGAAAAATTCTCTGACATCACTACAGTTCAGGCAGCCTAAACCTCACTTTCACTTACTATATAATGTGTGGACAATAGTTCTACAGTGTGTAAACAAACGGTAAAAGAACATTCAGTGTTGTCAACAGGATAACTTTCAATGTCGCCAATGCACTTCCATCCCATAGTTCTCAGTGTTTCTACTGTTTTGTTCACTCCCTATGTATGGTCCAATTCAAAAATTGTTTGATTATTAATCTTATTTATGGTAATACTAGTCTTTAATGGGAGGAAGAATATATCTTGTCATCTATACATCCAACTGAGCAAAACCGTTATGTGAAAGCTAAATATATGTACAGATAATTTTGTTAAAACAATGAAAATAACAGTGATAAAATAATCTGCTCCTGTGACATTTTGTGAAAAGTACTCTAATGTTGTTGAGTCTCAATATCGTCGTCCTCTCAACTTGATATACACAAAAGCGAATTAAACTCTTGTTCAAGTATACTCGAACGTTCAATGCATGCACTTTGAGAAAAGCTGTCATCAATACTATACGAGCAAACCTTAATTATTCCGCAAATTGCCATTGCAGGCATTTGAAAACACAGTATTCAGAGCGTATCCATGTCAGGATGCATGCATATCACAAATCTATATAGCGAATGCGAATCCAATTTGTACGACAACTTCTAGGTGTGTGTAATAGCATCAAAAGTTTGCCATTTGGCGCGCTCATGCTTCCACGAAAAAATCCTGTTCTTAAAGCAATTCAGGAAGAGCGTTTAGTTTGCAGTAAACGTTTGAATGCTGATGTCCACTCCGGCTTTTATAAAGCTCATATTGGATGACCACCGCATGAAAACCAAATCAAAAGCATTCAATTCGCCACGATTGGTATTCATGACATCTATCCATAGAGCCCACACAGACATCAAGAGCGCTGGTGGGTGTTTTTTTTTTTCTGCTTTTCTCTTTTCAAGCTCCTAACCAACTAAAATGTCATACGAATGAACTTCAACGAGACAAATATTTTTATGCGTCGCATGCATCGACGTTACACATAATGCATGAGAAAGTTCAATCAGAAAATGCACGGACAAGCCTTGATCGCCAATAAATTGGCCGAGTTCGGCCTTTTATGAGTCGTCCATTGCCGCCATTTGAAATGCGGAACAGCGAAGAAAATCTCACCAAAATATAATGAAAACAGATATTTGCCAGCGTGCGAAAAAAATAAACAACGATGAACCATTTTTCTAAATATATACGCATTTGTGCAATACATCTTATGACTACAGAGTAGTGAAAAGGTCGAATATTTGCGGTATCAGCATGAGAGAAAGTTGAATGATGTACGTAGTATTTTCCTTGTCTTTTTTATCACCGACGATTCGCCTAATAGAATTTAACACACATTTGGCCTTTAAGGGGATGCCAAAGTGCAGCTTTTGCTTTTAAACTTCTAATATTAAATTTATACAGATATAAGTTTGTATGTCTACGCATATAAGCAGTGGCGGATTGGCTATATAGGGTGTTAGCTTGCCTGATGGGCCCCTGAATAGGGATCATTTAAAAAGGACGTCCTCAAGTGGGGGTAGATGGGGTTTTCTGGTATGTGGGCATTATGCGGACAGAGGGGAGGGGGGATGGGGGTACAGTCATTATGGACGTCCACTAATGATGATATTTTTCAGTTTTTGAATTTTCTGTTTAATTAAGTTTTAAAGGTCACTGAAAGGGGAAATGAACACCAGAATAAATATGTCGCAATCCCAAATGTTCATGAATTTTTAAAATTTCCGGAAAATCGAGAACTATACCTGACACCCTACTTTTGAAAAAAATAAATAATAAGGACGTCTATGAGGGGGGAGTCTGGGCTAAAATGGACACCATGGAGACGTCCTTTTTGAATGGCCCCTTAGTAGGTACCCTAAACCTGCTTCAGTTGTTAGAAACATATCAATTGTAATGAATACTCAATTGCAAACCAGTTTAATACAACAACAAATATAATTTGAACTCTTTTTTATTTTGTACTTTTTCAACTATTTGTGTTCTTTGATCAAAAATCAAAAATAGATGAAACAACATCAACCTTTTGAATAAAAAAAAGATGCTTGTATATGTTGCAAAAACTCTGAATTGCTTTTCTCGAAAGACTGTACGTTTCCATTTACAGAAAGAAATTGCTGTCTGAAGATATTGATACGATGCTGTGGCAATCGCATCATTTTTTTTTTTTTTTTTTTTTTAAGTTTTCAGACTTTTTTTTTTGTCATCAGCCACCGAAGTTTCCCTTTTTTTCCTCAAGAAATCGTGACATTTTTATCGCCGAATATCGAGGAGCGTACTCCATAATAACGTGTGTTTGGCTTCCTTTTCTCTTCGCCAATACACCCAGGCCCCAACAGTATCGAAACATCAATACAAGAAAAACCAAAATTACGCAACGCACACATATCCCAGAACTTTTAGACGATATCTTTTTTTTTTTCCTCTCATTTTACGCCTTACACTTCCAACTAACTCCAAAGCATGCAAACACGATTAGGCAAGTTGCAAGTGAAGCAACCATCTACCTTTCCGAATTCCACATCCCAATTCTTGGGGGATTTAAATCCCTGATCCCGTAGCCTTTTCTCCAAGTCTGCACTCAAAAAAAAACGAGATGCATTTGCATCTACCGAGTAAAAAGGGGCCCTAACGATAAGAAAGTGATACGGCTGCCTTATAAACGATATTGAACCTCAACTCTGGTTCAAGTATCCTCGCTTTAAAAGCACCATTAGCGGGCCATTAGAACGCGTTTGGCGAGGTCCTAAGTTCCCCATAAGAGAAAAATTGCTATATTTAATATAGAGCGCAAATCTTTAAAAAGCTTCGATGTGCGCATGCGCGGAATATAGGGCGACAATCGTATTTTCATATAGTTGGAGTGAATGTATATGCTCACATTCTGTTGGAAAGCTAGATGCACTGGGAAACACTGATTTCTTGAACATGATAAAAATAAGTTTTCCTAGCGTATTTAGGAAGTCGTATAAAAATACCTGCGATGGCAATTTTTTTGAAAGATATTTCTTTAAATAAACTAGCATCCAATATATTTGCAGATGTTCACTTTTAGGTATGCAAGATCGATCAGTTGATATTTCAGAAATACGTGATTTATTTTTATTGCAGATTCAACTTTTGATTTGCATTTGTTAAAATGGGATTATTTTTACAAGTCTTGACCAAATTAAAAATTTCCTAAAATGGCGATTTCGGTTGTTAAATTATCATAACTGCACAGAAACTTTGTTTGAAAGCAACCGACTAATGACATTTAACTTTTTGTAGCAGATGACTATTTTTTTATATATCAAACATTTTCATTTTGATGTAGTAGTTTTTCCATGTGTCCATGCACTAATGGACTAAAACGAAAAACTTCTATAAATGTATTAAACTCAATTTTCAAATTACTTTTTAATTGTATTACACGATGCAATGTATGTTGACCTCGGTAACGTTTAGCCCTAAATACTTTCTGCACTTTCACAACATGGTAAAGAAAGAAAAAAAAGAGCGTTTATGCGTAAATTGATAAATGCATATGGTCTTTCTCAACAATTTATGGTACACCACCTCATTACTCATAGTCGCAATTTTCCAGACAAAATGCAAACCAATACTAATTTGGAAAACAACATCAAAACTTAGCCAATGGCAAACATCTATCTATATATGCATGTATACAGTATATGCAAGAGTTAATTTAATCCTGTAGAGTTCGAGGACTTGTATGGCCATCGTAATAGATTGAGCAGCTCCACTGAGCCTGTTTATCCGAAGACAGCATGCAGCAACAGCAACTAAAGCAACGGTAAAGTTTTATTTAATAAAGCCTCATGAATGAATGAATAAATGAAGCCCCAATAATTTACTTGACTTTCAAACTCATTTAGCTTTAGTTCCAGCACTTAGGCCCAAGAGACCCTAGCGCACAACAGCACGCCATTGCCGCTGCTCTAGCATTCAGTCTTCACTGATAACTCCCATCGCCGAATGCCAATAATCGGATCAAGTGAATGACCTGACCAACATGAATGATTTTCTTAAAGCAATCATGCCCGCAAAGGCGCCCTAATGACTTAGGAGGATTGAAACAAAGGAAAGGTGAAAATCAAGGTGCACACACCGCATAACCTACTTGGTCAAAATTCAGAGCTTGAGCACCAGGTCGTGTCGTGCACATGTAATGGATGCTGGATACACATCTCTAGTTCAGGTTGTCAGCCATCTTTGTGAACCAAACGTGAAAGTTAATGGTAAGATTCGTTTTCTGCATTCGAAAGAACGTAAAAAAGAAATGTTTCTGCATCTACTATGTCTACTGATGTTTTTTCTGCAGTTTTCATCAACGTTGAGAACCGATGTGACCAGTAGAAGAAATAATTTACTCAATTAGATCACATTGGCAGTCGAGCAAAAGCAACAAATAACAGGACAAGCTGGAGACTTGAAGTAATTTCACTCCATTAATTTTGTCTGACATTGTCGCTGGTACTGTCTATTTAGTCTAGTTAGACTCTTTTTAGAAAATAAACCTATCTAACATAAAGGACTTTCTACAAAGTGTCCAAAAAATTGATGGAAATAAATCCAAGCATATTTCCAGGATTTCAAGGTACTTCCTTTATGCAATAAACGAAAAGTACGGGTTGTACCAAACATGAATCTCACAGCAGTACTAAGTGTTTTACACGAATTTCAAGCATAATTCCCAACGTTTCCGAAGTGCTCGTAGAACATTTCCCGCTTTCAAGGCGATTGAACACCCTGTCCTATTTCACATATTATGCGCACTTCCCAATACACCTGCATTGGTTTTCAATATACAGTACGTGCCACACATCCAAAAATACTAATACCAAATTGCCAGGTGGGCTGAGTCCCACAGTGTATATGCGGTTAGCTATATATATACAGTACGTGCCATATTCATATACAAATATACTTTAAGCAAATACACATACAGTCGAACCCGCGTAATTGCACAGCGCTTAATTGCATAGACCGGATAATTACACATATTCTCCATGCCCTGAACTTTCGCCCTATGTTTTGTTCATGATATGAACCCGGATAGTTGTACACCTTTTACAAGCCCCATGTGCAACTTTCGTAGGGAATTGTGACCGGATAATTGCATAAACCGGTTAATTGCACATTTTCGGTTTGTCGGATAAAGAGAGGTAGTGCCTTTTGGACTACCAAGCATAATTTCAATTTTTAAAGTATCTACTGGAAATGTGAATCTTATGTTTCCCATAGCTAATCTAGCCATTTTAAGGATTTTAGCAACAAATTGTGCCAAGATTACTGTATTTACGCAAAACCCGGATAATTGCATAAAATCGGTTAATTGCACATTTTCGGCTTACTGGGTCGATGTGCAATTAAGCGTATCGACTGTACATATGTGCATGACTTGTTCTACATATATGTATATATGGAATATGATAAATATTGGCATATACAGTACGTCCCAACAAGAAACAACGATTTTCTTAAAATGTCAACATGATATGATGCCATTCCGACATTGCTAAATTCCAGCATATGGCATTTCGTTGCCGCATCAGGGACGACGGTGAATCATTACACCATAAAGTGGTGGACATCGGATAACCGCTAGTCACGTGTCATTTATCACTTCTCGGGGCCTAGAGCTCGATAAGGTATCACCAGGGCGCATCGCTCGCCACATGGAGCCATATATAAAACTAAAATAATGGGTGATATGCATATGCACGTATCGATTTTCATCGCCTCTGAATACATTTACCTCGCTCTTGAACAATGGGGGGTGGGGGGTTACGTAATTACTTAGCGGCGAGGGGGGGTGTGGGGTACCTTGGCCAGCCTTCCAAATGCAAATGAAGGTGTCGCTTTCTGTCGCCATTTGCATACGATTCGGTTACACGCCCTCAATCGCCCTCCCCCCTCTTTCCTCACCCCACCTCTCTCGATATTCCACGTTTGGCTCCCATTTCCACTCTTGCCAATTTGCATGGCCTCGAAGATCATCGAGCAGCCCTTTATAGTCTTCATTCTACGGTTCTCCCATTACTTCTCATCATTTTAATTCGTCCTGACTGGACCGAAATCGCTGCTTCTGGTCCGGCAAAGAGATACAGAAACGCAATGAAGGTCCTTTAAATTTGCAAATGATGCAAATGACGACGGTCAGGGGGGTTGTGAGGCACTTTCTAAATGCCAGATTCGTTTAGCACATGTCATCTTTTAAAAATATGGAATATCAATAATGAAAACATATGCACAAAAAAACCGAATGTAAACTGCTATCGATTCGAAAAGCAAGATAGGGAGCAAACCATAAACGCAATATTACATGAAACACACTCATCTATACAAGTATAACCAAGCAATCAAATGTTTAAGTATGGGCGCCCTATGAAAACACTGAAAATGTAACATCATTTTACGAAATATGGACATTTTCATTAACTGACACTGACATAATAACTGTATTTTGACTTGAGGAATCCAAACACTGAAAATATTTTTCAAATGTCAAACTACAATGTAGCAACATTCTTCACTGTAGTCAAGAATGGGTTTTCACATCTTGGTGACCAAGTATACTTGTCCTGTGCCACATTTGAGTATTAGGTTGTCACAATTACATCAATTAGTCATTCAAAATTACGACTAAGAAATAAGGTGAAGTTTTCTTACATCCTTTTCTTCCCGCCATTAAAGTTAAGGTAAATATAAAGACGTTGGCATGCGAAAACTGTCTATTATTGAGCAACCAAGATATAGAAAATCCACATTGGTCCCATTTTCAGGACCCTATGGTGGTATTTCTTCGCCAGAAAGTTAAACATATCTCCATCATGAAAATTAAAATTAGAAAATGTTTAAATCCATAGGGGATATTATACACAACTACCAAAATTACTTGTATAGAGTTTACAGTGATTATCTGTACAACCTGAGCATTGTTCACCTGTTTCAAGGAACCAGAAACAAACATCAGACAGGGTTGTTAATTGGATTGCAAATTAACTTCATCCCCTTATTTTGAAATCGTTCTCCATAGAAAGCAAACGTGTTCTCGCACGTTTATGGTAATATCAACCAATTTTGAGTCTTTGGCATAATCCATTATTAAATATATTAAATGTCTATGTTGATACAGTAGGCTATCCATTTTAAGCACCATCCAGTAGTCCTTTACTCCTTGTCGAGCACACCTCTTGCAGATTGATTCACATAAAAAAGGGTTTAAAGTCAATGGCAAATCCAGTAAGCAATTGAAAATAATAGGACAATATGCAAAGCAGTATGGCGCCGACGTCCAATGGAGATGCATACAGAGAAATGAGGGGAAAAAACACCATTTCAACAAAATATGATTGATTATAATCGATCTTAATTCGTGTGTTTAACTTTCACTTGAAATTAGCTTAAATATGCTTTTAATGACAAGATGAATTTCTTTGTAATTGATCCCGGGTTTAGAGCAGCGTGCAGATTGATGCCAATTTTAAGTACAAAAGATGAGAGAGGGAGAGATAAGTGGTATATTTGAAGAAAAAAAAACATCATAAAATCTATGTATTCAACCACCTTGGAGCAACAATGAATCATTTTTGATATAGCGAACACATTATTCCATGTCAAAGTTAAGTCTAATGCTGTTGTAGTACGCCCACGCTAAAAAATATAAAAAACTGCCGTAAAAAATTCATGTTCAAAATGCTCTTTTCAGAAAATACGATTCTATGCAAAGTGTTGCGTGCATTTGCAAAATATATATTCAGAGGAATTGCAATGTATAGAAGTTGTGACAAATTATGTTCATACATTTGCAAATGTCTGGGCGCAATGATTTTTCATTGTGACAAAACTGAACGGAAATTACGGAAATTGCACGAAATAGCGTCACTAAAAATACCGCGTATTCAACACAATGTGATATGAATTAGGTTATGGTAAGACCTTTTCCTAAGTCAAAGACATAAGAGCGTGCATTTGGAGTTCTATAACAAATCTCAAGCACAAACTATCTGATTATGTTATCACATGGTGTCCAGTAAATTTTACTGTAAAAAATATTCAAGCATATTTCAATGATTTTAAGGCTCATTACTTAAATTTTCAAGCTCCCTCTCCAACGCCTAATTCCACAATATTTTTCCAAAGAATCTGACAAATTCAAGTACAAGGTACTCAGTATTTTATCATTGAAGCCTTTATTTTTATGGACGATATACTAGAGAGAATAGAGAGTTTGAGCCAGCCAACGTTAACGTTGGAACAACGCTGGCGGCCAGGAATGGAATAGGAAAGCCAGGCTTTGCATAGGGTAGTTGTAGTTTCGTTAACGTTGGCTGGCTCAAACTCTCTATTACGCCAGCCAACGCCTTAACGTTAAAGGCGGGAAGAGAGGAGCCACAGACTGAACTACCCAATGAACTAACAACATCATGAGTGCGCATGCGTGGTTCTTCCCTTCCCACCTCTAAAGTTAAGGTTAACGTTAAAGCGTTGGCTGGCTCAATGACTACTAATGGCTACTCCTATTTGTATCATGGGAAACGTTAAAACCAACTGTAGTGACGTCACACCTTAGTCCTCCATGGATTGAATGGATACTAAAGGTAATGAGATCAGACTATCTTGTAATATGGGGGAAATAAAGCACTTCATAATGCAGATTTCATATTTCATTTGGAAATAATTTCGCTTATATAATGCAAATCATTTTCCAGTACTTTTTCCGGAAAACCTACTTTTAGCAAAATCCGTTTCTCTTCAAGCATATTTTTTACAAACCAACTATAAATTACAGATGGTGTCAAGTGCTTTCGTGGCATTAATGACATTTCAAGCTCAACACAAAATGCAAAAAAAGGATGATTAAGAGTTTCGACATAATTTGCACAAGAGAGGTAAGGGCCTACTTGTATATATAAAGGAAGCTAAAAACGTACACGACAAAAAAATGCGAATATATTTATGAAGGGAACACCTCTCTATATCATCCCATGCATGCATGAATACGTAATTTTGCAAATCCAAAAAAGCGTTTTTAGATGGGTTAAGAGTATTTTTTTACATCAGGATATCCTCCGAAGGCAATGGCGCATGTGCACGCATTCAACCGCCTTTCAGATTAATTAGTGTTGTGGATAAATTATTACTCTTGGTGACTGAAATGATGAGATTATGGTAATGCCGCGAGGCCTAAATCAAAACTCAAATTTATTACATATTCGGGAGGAATGCCTTACGACAACCATTATTAAGTTTAATAGCAACGTTTAAAGAAAAACCGAAAAAAAAAAGCATCAAGTAAGAACAGTTTTCAAATTAAGGTTAAACCTAACGTGATGATGTCTTATTAATAATGATGTTTAAGTAGAAAAAATCTCAGTAATGGGGACGTCCATGTACGATGTCACGGTCCTGAGGAAAAGGTTCAACTGGTTTCATGAGTTTGTGTATAGGAAAGTTTAAACTCCGAATTCATCACTTTTGCTAAAGTTTACAATTGAAGTTACTTAATTGGAGAGTGTCAAAACCCTTGCGCTTCTTAAACAGTGCCACAACTACCTAGTAGAAAAATCAAGCAATGCTAGGGACCTCATACTTGAGGAGGCTTCCCCAAAAGCCCAAGTGGACCAGGTGTCGTGTTTTCAGTATAGTGTCTAAGTTCAACAGTAGCAGGTTTTATGGCCCCATCAGGGCTGTGAGACAATCTCAAAATAATTTTGCGTCTGGACCTTAAAATTGTATTTACGGCACTACATCCCACGATTGTCAATAGACAGTTTTTAGCAAGCCAACGTCTTTATACTTACCTTAACTTTTATGCGGGAAGGGAAGAGACACGCATGCGCACCCATTACGTTCAGTTAGTTCATTGGATAGTTCAGTGCGTAACTCCTCCCTTCCCATCACTAAAGTTAAGGTAAGCATAAAGATGTTATGGCATACTCAAACTGTCTAAAGCCACCTTGTAACGTCTTCTGTCGACTACTTCCTTACGTCACCACACACCTCCATCTTGCAGATCCATACCCACAAGCATCTAAATCCATTCCAGATTTAAAGCGACCGGGCAGAAAACAGTTGAATGGATTCAATAAATGATAAGTCATGGCAACTCGTTACAAACATTAATCAATTTGTAAGGCAATGGGGGCGTGGCCCTTCGCTTCTCCAGGCCGTTAGAGGAATCGGGCAAAGGCGGATGGCGCCTCAATGGTTACATCAATACACGGATCTCCATTCGTTTCGTCAGGCAGCCCGGTTCCACCGACGGTCTGTGAATCGAGTTTGGAAAGGGGGAAGACGGTGGACTGAAAGATTCATGATGGCTGCCACGGCGGCAGAGGCCCCGAGGTCTCCAGGATGATAGATGGCGTCTCCCCCCGCATCGGAACAACGGCTCGGCTGTCTCCAGAAATCACAGTTTTAAAAGCCACTGATTCAGAAAAAAATGGAGTGAAATTCACATCTAATGGCAACGTAGAAAGGAAGAAATAAGATCGGAAAGCGGCATACAAAAGACGAACTATATTCTCCCCTGCTGAAACGAACGGCTGGCATCTGCTCAACATATGGCAGAAACAGTTTGTTGTCTGAAACACGAAGCTAGCTTGTACATCAGAACAGATCACATGGGTGGATGGTAAGATTTTATGTATCTTTAGCTCAGAGCATTAAAGCTCATTTTTTAAGTTTCTCAAATGCAAATGCAATTTGTAATTGTAGAAAAATACATGTCAAAACTGGGAACTGTTTTAGCCCTGTCATCCCCTCAAGTGCTTCCTTGGCCACATACTATATAGTACCTTCACCACTTTCTTAACTTCCTCATTACTCGCCACCATCTTCTTGGATATTTTTGTTGTTCATTTTAGCAACCATTTTGACCATGTCACGTCAAACAATAGGTACCTTCAAATAGGTGGATGGTGGACCGAATGTCATAGGAATAGGTATAGTTTGGTATTCTTATAACATTCCATCCAATCCAAAGTGGCTAGCTACTTTTACTTTCATGTTACAGCAATAGGTTGACGGTAGTTTTATCGTGGATGGAATGTCCTTGGGATAGGTATAGTTCGGTATTTTTGTGTCATTCCAGCTAATGTATTTAAAGGTACCTAACAGGTGCCTAAATAAGTGATAGGGGCAGAGAACGTTTCTTGCAGGAATGTTACCCCGCCCCCCATAAAGCACCATAGCCCCCCCCCCCCCCTGTTAAGATTTCAATGGCATGGTGAGACCACCCTTCTCCCCACCCCTCCCCCACCTCATCTCATGTGGGCACCATTGCCATAAACTGGTGGCTGTACAGCCCTTGGTGGTTAATATCCTATAATGCATATGACATTTCTGTGATATTCCAGTCGCCCAAGGCTGTTCAGCCACTTACAAGATGACCATATGACAGTGATGACACTGTGCGCTTTCATGTACTATATATTCCATGTCAAATCCGCAGCTTTGAAGTATATACAAAAGACCAAGGACATTGCCGTCTAAAATTTAAAGAAGAGGGACAAAAATGGTATACCATAATCAACCATCATCAATACAGCTATGCATTCCGTGATTAAAATTGGCTGCCTTCCCATTATAAAGGCAACCATGCGGAGGACTTTAAAAATTTGTGTGCGGAGGAAAAATTGGATCTTAATTCGTTGAATTTCACCGGGATACGAAGTAGGGCAACGCCATGAGGCGAGAATCAATTAAAACGAGGCAATAAACGAAGTACAAAAGCGCCCTGCACGTCGACTTATTTAAAAATTTCACGAACATTTCAAAAGGAAAAGCTCCAAATTGAAAATTGAAGGAGTTTGATGAATACACGCATCAGCAAGTTTCGGCTAATAATAGTTGAAAAATAAAATTTGCATGTTTGAATGCCTCATGAACGCTGCGCAGTCTGTTCTTGTAGTGCGTGCTTTATTTCAAAATCGCTTAGCCCGAACAAAGCGTGGAAGCAATCGACGAAGGGTCGACAAGATTTGTTTACATCAGAAGTAGATTAAAACACAACTCGTTCATATATGAAATTAGCATTAAAATTAGCGAACTGGACTGTTTTACCTCCTTATTATCTTCTAGCGCTTCTCCTCGGATTTGCATAAATTATCCAGGAGGCCGCATATTAATTCGGATGACGAGGTTCAATTTTCATCTCTGTTTTGTCGCATTTTTCTTCACTGCCAAATTCATCGTAAAAACGACGATTTGCTGCCTCATTTTTAAGTTCCAAAAGTCTGATACTTAACTTCCCGTTTAGTTTTCTGGAAGTAAACCGCTGTAGTAAGCACATGTCGACGATTACATCACCCGCACAACTTTACAAATGCCATTTAGATTTGAGGAGCACACGAAAACCTGGCACACAGAAAAACCCTCTGACATGATACATGTAATTGACAATGGAATTTTAGCATGTGATCAATATCAAAGTGACTCCAAAGTTCATTACATGCACGTCCCCATGCAATTAGCGCCCTGGTGGCGTATACAGTCGAACCCGCTTAATTGTACAGCGAACCGGCAAGCCGAAAATGTGCAATTAACCGGTTTATGCGATTATCCGAGTTTTGCTTAAATACAATAATCCTGGCTCAATTTGTTGCTAAAATCATACAAATGGCTAGATTAGCTATGGGAAACATTCATTAGATTCACTTTTTCTAGTACATATATTTTAAAGATTGAAAATATACACACATGTTAGTCCAAAAGTCACTTTACCTCTCTTAATAGAGAGTTTGAGCCATCCAACGCTAACGCTAACGATAACGATAAACAGCGCGGGAAGTCCGGGATGTCATTGGAATGCCATGCTTCGGATAGGGTAGTCCTTCACATTCCAGTCCGCCAGCGCTGTTTCTCGTTATCGTTACCGTTATCGTTTCGTTAACGTTGGATGGCTCAAACTCTCTAATATCAAAATACAGTCACGATCACAATTCCATACAAAAGTTGCAAATGAGTCTTGAAAAATATCTGCATTTATCCGGAGTGTGCAATTATCCGGGTTCACATTATGTATCAAGCATAGGGAAAAAGTTCAGAGCATGGAAAATATGTGCAATTAAGCGGTGTGAAATTACGCGGGTTCGACTGTACTCATCATATCACACATCAGGATTACTTTATTACATTTACACTATTACACGCATTATAACACTTTTAAGTACAACTTTATTTAAATTATTGACTACTTTCAAACGGTTTAGAATGTCTGTTTTAAGTTTGTAAGGATGTTTAGGGCTGTTACAAACGTGGACTACCTCTTTCGGCTCATCTTTTTTGTATATTTTTTTAAAACTGGACGTTGTTTTAATCTGGACACTGTAGTTGACTGCATGTTTCCTGGTTTTACTGTACCACAACATAAAATGCTTCTCCGAATTTCTGCACACCTTAGTAATCTTGAACAAGTTATTTTAATCGAAATGTGCATAAGCAAAAAGAACTTGGTGGTAAACAATAAGGAAGGAATTATAGCAACTGGCAATGAATGGCACCGAAAGATGAAAGCAGTTGGATGAAGAATTTGAAATGAGTAGAAATTGAACAGCTCATTTCATGAAGAATGTGCAGCCACTCGAAATTCGGTTCCCATCACACGCCATAAACATATTTTCTAAAGATGACACAGGTTCCTTAACCCCAAGGGCTGTAGAATTCCCCTTAGGTGCCACTTTAACGAGCAAATGTTTTGCTCAAATGAGGAGATTTAGGTGCGAATTTGGAGAAATTACGGAGAATAGGAAGGAGACATGGATACAAAAAATAAAAATAAAAACCTAAAAATGAAATAAATTCCAAATTTTGAAGCTTTTTTTTTTGACTTGCTGCGGCCCTGCCTTCACACCTGCGACGTAAGTTGACCCATAAGTCACTTCCGACGTGGTAAAAAAGTTGACTCGTATTACTCGGAGATTCCAGTGAAGGTGAGTGGCCTCCATTACTTAATTTACGTCACACGGTGTATAATTATACACCGAAAATATTTGCCATCAACTTTCTAAAATTTTTCCCCAAATTTATGTTATGGTTTTGCTGGTTGTTTTTTTCTCCTTGCAGTAATTTTTCGTAATTTCGGTGGCCTCCGGTCATCTGTATGAATTTCTAGTAATTTAGTAAGTTCATGTGTTCATAAACTGAACCTTGTGTCACAAATAGGACTTCAAAGTGGGAAGATGGAAATGTGGGAGAGCAAAGGTTGGAGAGGCATGCACTTGGACCACCTTCAAACTTGTCTAAAATTCAAGCTGTTATTAAATTTGAGTGATTGTTCAAGTCTCTTCTCATAAAGATTTGTGCACAACATGTAGTACATAGTAGTTGTAGAGCTACTGATCTTTTTTTTTTGCATTCAATATAACGTAAAAAAACATCGGAATCAATCTTTTACTTTTCTTATCTACAAGTTATTTCAAATCCTAACTGCATAGCAGTACTTTTTTTCATGCATAGGATGTTTTGTATGATATATGTAGAATTTACATATATGATACAGAAATTGTAATACGATGTAAGGTATATTTACCACTGTTCGAAAAATTCGCATGATTCCAATGTTCAGCAGATTAGTTTCCTTCATATCCTTTAAAGTTCAACGACTAATAAAGATGAGTATATAATTGCAAAAAAAAAATGTAAACAAACTCAGTAAAAAATCAGTATAAGCAGTAATGCTTTCCAATATCAAAAATATTGTTTACCATGCAAGAGAAAAAAAGTTTACAAAAAGTATGAAACTAGTTGTTTTTAATTGATAACATCAATTGATAACATCAATTAAAAACAACTAGTTTCATACTTTTTGTAAACTTTTTTTCTCTTGCATGGTAAACAATATTTTTGATATTGGAAAGCATTACTGCTTATACTGATTTTTAATCAAAATCTGAATATCCGTATATAAAAAGGAGAAAAAACGCCATAAACCTACTTTCAAATCTTCTCTTCCTGCATAGAGAACTAGTTCAGTGAGATGGTTTTTTTTTTTACTTAAATTTCTCTTGTTTGGGATATAGTAAAACATTTCAGCTTGTATATATAGTGGGTAGAATCACCATGATTACCAATGGAAGCTGTGTTGCCGTGGTAACAATTCTTGAATTTCTCGCTGCTGACCGATGTCCATACACAGCCATAATTCTGACTGAAAAGATCAAAGGCCGCGACATGAGGACCGAAAGCACCTCTTTTTTCTGTAATTTAAAATGTAGTCTATTTTCACCGACAACAAATTTCACGGCAGAAGGCGACAAAAAATAGATGAAGAGTGCAAGCATTAACAATGGATTTCCATGGAGAGCTCACATTGGAAATCCCTTGTCATTGTGAGGGATTAAAGTCAGGAATAGGAAACCGAGATTAAGATAGAAATCATGAAAAATGATTGGTAATCAACAGGCTGATCTCCAAGAAGTCTGCATGCACTGCCAAATGAAAGATCTCATTCTACAGATTAATTCATTTGAAATTTAGATAATGATTTTTTTCTTTGTATTTGACTAGAACTTGTAAATCGCTAAATGCACAATCAATCATTAGGTATATTGAGCTTTCCAACGCCTTAACGTTAACCTTAACATTAGAGGCGGGAAGGGAGGAGCCGCTGACTTGAACTACCCAATGAACTAACTGAACGTCAAGAGTGCGCATGAATGATTCTTCTCTTCCCTCCTATAACGTTAAGGTTAACGTTAAGGCGTTGGCATGCTCAATAGGGTAGTAGTCCTTGACATTCCGGGCCGTCAGCGCTATTTCTCGTTATCGTTTCGTTAAGGTTGGCTGGCTCAAACTCCCTAATGTTTCAATTTAATGTGATAACGATTACTTTAGTTTACTACCGATGGTGCAACTGTTTTTGGTAATGGATACTTATATTGTATGCAGACAATAGAGAGTTTGAGCCATCCAACGTTAACAAGACGATAACGGTAACGATAACGATAACGAGAAACAGCGCTGGCAGCCCGGAACCAATGACTACCCTATGCGAAGCATGGCCGCCCACGCTGTTTGTCGTTCTCGTTTCGTTAACGTTGGACTGCTCAAACTCTCTATTGTTCACACTTGTGACGATACACATTAAAAACATCATGCGACCTTTTACTTTTAAAATATGCGTGTACCAGTTTGCTAACAGCGAAAGTTATGAACAAATAAGAATCATACGAATTTTAATCTTCAATCCATATGTATATATGCACACTGTCACTATCCTGAAGAAAACAGTCCATTAATATAATGATGGACAAAATAGACCTACCTCGTAATGGCGGTGTCGCCAACGCCCCATCTGCGTTAAGATTAGATAATTTGTTCCTTCTAGCCTTAAACGGTGTCTGGCACGCAAGCTTCTTGATAATGTATAATAAATCATATATACTACAACGATATCTGAAAAACACGAAATTTCAAAAAATGGCATGATGCAAAATATATGCGTTACTATATAGCTACTGTAAATGTGCTTTCGATATGGACACATGGCAACTTTGTAGTAACCCTGTACGAGTTAAATTGCAGCTCGGCCTCTGTGCGGGCCAGCCCAACTGTTTTAATTAATCGTTTTGCATAATTTATGTCCAATTGCCATTTTATTACGACCATACATAATAAATAGCTCATGAATATAAAATGTCAGATTATTAGAGCATTTTATTGTATTAAATCCCATCATTTTTCTCCCCACGAATTCAACGCCGTTGCGTTAATTGCAGTTAAAAGCGTATAAAACGCACGGTTTTAATTACGAAAGAGAGGAGGTTATTCAACCAGAGCCAAGGTCGATAATGGTCAACTCAACCAATATCACAATCTAATTTACATCGATAACATAATGAATTTCAAAATGGCCGCATGGCAGTTATATAAACCTGCTAAT
Source organism: Ophyiulus pilosus (assembly GCA_033995625.1). Taxonomy (NCBI): domain Eukaryota; kingdom Metazoa; phylum Arthropoda; class Diplopoda; order Julida; family Julidae; genus Ophyiulus; species Ophyiulus pilosus. The sequence goes on from JAUJYV010000311.1 coordinate 31,830, forward strand.
TGTTACCATGGAAATAGTGATTAGTACAGTACGTGTATAACAACAGGAGAGTTTGTTGTGTAACAGTGATATACTTTATGACATAACGATGGTATTAATTAATGTTGATAGTGCTACTAATCACCATAAGCTTCTTCATACAGTATATCATCTAAAAAACTTCATTCTATCCAATTGCCCATTTGTTTATTTATTTGTTTATCATGAATTGAATTATGGCAGAGGTGTTTATGTTGTTACAATAACAATGTAATAATTAACTTTTTCTTTATATTTACAGGGTACCAACCCCTTTGCTGACATGAGTTGGTAAACCCAACTGACTATTCCTCTTTGAATACATGGATAAGATGAACCTGAAGCAAGTTTCAAGATTTTTCATGATTCAATTTTTTTTGCAATTCAAATACATGAAATTAGGTGGTAGGGGGTCTGCTGGCATGTGGGCAGGGGTGACGGAGGGGGGAAGCCATTTTGGACAACCACTAATGATGTTATTTTTAAATTTTTGGTTTTTCTGTTTAATTAAGTGTTAATGATCAGTGGGACACGAAAGAGACACGAGAATAAATGTGTGCCCAGTCCCAAATGTACTTTACTTTTTCAAACTTCGGGAAAGTTGTGTACTATGCCTACATTTGTGTTAAATACCAATTTTGGCTGGAATTTCCCTTAGAGGTCAGGAAATTTCCGTTCATCAGAAAAATCTGGAAAAATGTCTTGGAATTGGCAGAGAGACGGGTGCTTGGAAATTGATAGGATGGGCTTTTGTATGTTCAAACAAATTTTCTGGACACCCAAAAAATTAAGGACGTCTATGAGGTGGAGGGGTCTGGGCTAAAATGGACATCATGTGGACAGGGGGTAGGTGGATGGATTAATTTTTAAAGGAATTTCGGGGAAGTCCTTTTGGAATGGCCCCTAGGACGTATATTATGCTTTAGTACCAGTCTTACAAGAACCACATTCAACAGAAAATAAAGGTTGGCATGATACCTTCTAGAATGAAACTTCATTTGATTTGTGTGATAGTTGTTTTGGGCTAAACAATTTTATAGTTTTGTGAATAAATGGTTTTCTATAAAAAAAAGTCTTACTTTGCTTTAATAAAGTCTTAGTGGTTCCTGGAAATGCAAGTAGTTATACTTCCTACATAGGAACAAAAAATTCTTGCAAAATATATACCAGCCTTTGTGAATCTAGTATGTATAATGTTTACGGCATTCCCGCAATATTGTCTGAATGGAAGGTTCGGCAATTTTTTTTTCAACCTTCTTTGAATAAATATATTAAAAAGAATGAGAAATCCACAATTTTCAATTTTCTAACATATTTTCCGATGAGAAACTTTAAATTCTAAAGCTCCCCTGATAGCATTTCTGAGATTTTGGCAACTGTTTTAAAGTTCATTCCGAATTTTAAGACCTTCGAGGTACCTATATCTCTTTGAATTATGCAATTTTGCCAGATAGATTATACTTTTTTATGATTTCGTGACGCGCTTCTGCACGCTGAAATGACTCCAGATTATATCATTTCCCGAATGTCAAAGCTTCTTGGAAAACTATCTCTACGTTGAAAATTAGGTGTGGTCCATTTTCGAGCAATTTCGATAAGTTGGATGCATCAAAATCCCAGCTTTCTTTAATGGAAAAATGTATGCCATAGCACGAGCAGATAAATAAGATTTGAAATTGTTAAAAGGACTCATCTTTGATAAATAAAGTTTTAAGGAAACTTCATGATATAAGAGTATTTTGATTTCTTATTTAAATTCATGATGGAATTGTTTTGTTCCTTTTTTAAAATAAATGTGTAGCTAATAATCCTAAAAGCCCAAAATAAGCTATACTTCCAGTTTCAAAAATTATCATAAACATCAGAAATGTTCAGACATATCAGTAATTATCAGAAATATCAGAAAGTGTGAGCAAAATATGGAACAAAATTATGTCCATATATGACCGAACACCATATATGGAAATAGCATGCACGCTACATAATATGACATATATGGCCCTATATAACTTTTCCATCAGGGTCCAATAAGGAAAACAAATTTCCATTTTTACAAGATGACACTTTTGGGAACTAATGAGGTGGTATGTGTCCTAAATTATCAAAATTCCACTACAAATAGGTTTCAATGAATTTTATTTTTAGATTGCTTGTAACAGTTTATTATTTGTCTGATACTAAACTGGATAATCGTATTTTTTTTCAAATATAATATCTGTAAAATGGAAGATGGTACTGTACAAATTTTACATATAATATCGTTTTCAAAAAACTAGATCAAATTCTTAATAATTTACATGTGTTGCAAACGGCATTAGTGCCCTTTAAGCTCTTGCGCTACTATAAGTACATTACATTTTAATGGTTAATACTCTTAAGTAAACTTTATTTTTGAAACTTGTTTTATTGACAATTCTTTCCCAAAACTAGCCATACCTGAGTTACATTCGCACGAAGTCGTTATTTAGCAGTTGGGCCCCACCCCTAAGTGCGTGACTGCCCCATACACGAAAGCACAAACATAATCACAGCCTTTGGCGCATGCGTCGCAGGGTGACATTCAACCCAACCTCCCTTTGATTACAACAGCCACAAATCTTATTAAAAGCAAGATGGCGGCCAACCCCTCGCGGGGTTTACTCATACCCGTTGCAAGAAAACGGGTTAATTTGGTGATTTAAAACACTAATCAATTTACGCGTGCGATGTAAGCAGGGCTCACTTGCATGCCTATAATTGAACCCAACGACTGCTGTATTATGTTGTTGAATTTTTTTTGTTTTTACTTCCATAGTTATGTTCAAAGCTGCATCGTGTTTTCACCCTGTCGCAAATTTAGATTCAGAGATTAGGTAGCGTTGTTATTTTTTTTTTCTTCATTACACACGATGCAGTCCATATTTTATAATCTGGCTCGTATTAAATGACTTTATGGCTGAGCCTGCCAGCAGCAATTTCATTCATTAATCATTTGCGAAATGTTTGTTGCTATACGCTTTTCATCTTAATTGTTCTGAGCTAGGCCCAGATTTTAATATGGAGGGCCGTTGGGAAAAACAAGGCTGTTTAGAACACAGGGGTCAAATGTCATATCAGAATAAGCTGATGAAGTTGAAATCCTTTCGTATACATTGTACTGGATAAGCCCTGTCTAACGTGAAAATGCGCAAATATCTGGTCAGCCTCTGCTGCTTAAACCACGTGGTGGCGCTCTTTGCATGTGATGGCGGTCCCACAATGGGAAATCCCCTCCAAGAGCCATTCAAAAAGGACGTCCTCAAGAGGGGTAGGGGGGAAGCCGTTATTTTATGCTGGAATTTCTCTTCGAAGTCCCTTCGAATCTGGAAATATGTCGTGGAATTGGCAGCGATGCCGGCCTTGGAAATTTATAGGATGAGCCTTTGTATGTTCCACAAAGTTTTCTGGACACCCTACTTTTCAAAAAAATAATAATAATAAGGACGTCTATTAATTTTTGAAGGAATTTCGGGGACGTCCTTTTTGAATGGCCCCTACTGGAAACTGAAGTTCTCCAGTTATTTTAGACCAATAAATAAAACGAATTTGTAAACAAACGTCTTAGACTTCTTCTTAGACGCACAAAAAGTACTTCATAATACATTTTTTACGTATAAACTTATTCTTAAGACCAGAATCAGTCTCGTACAAATGTTGACAAACGTTTTGTATAAAAGTACGTCACCGTAGGAAATTTTAAGTCACATTTGACATTATATAAGCATGTCAATTTGATCAAAATATAACTTTATTTTGGTGACTTCTCTATTCTCATCTATCATTATAAATGATAGATGAGAACAAATAAAACATTTACATGCGCTATTATTATAGTATCTGAACTACGATTACCTGTGTAGATTACCGTTACTGAATGACCTGTTGTTTCTAAAGGCAAAGCTATCGACTATGGAAAATGACAACAACATTAAAAGTCATACTGGCAGTATTATGTTTTTAAATTCTAAAAACTCGAAACACTAGCGCTCTCAGTAGACCGTTTTTTCCTTCATGTATACAGTGTTTTAAGTTTTTTTTCGTTTTCCATTTATTCCAGATTTCCTTTTGTATAACTTGACTTTCATTTGTTTTTCCAATTATCCAAGCTTCCAACTTGCCCTTTTCGAATATATCTTGTTTCAAAACAAAATGTTTATGGGATAAGAAGATAAGATTTGCATTTTTGGAAATGGAAAAAAAATGTCTTAGCACGACTCATCACACGTTATTTCACATTACAACTCTGAAATACATTACAACTTTAAAACAGTTGAAAATGCTTGTTCTTGCTAATGAAAATTTGCTTAAATTCGGGATATCTCTTCACCTCTTCAGATGATCTGCCAAAAAAAAAAAAAAAAAAAAAAAAACTAAAACTCATCAACTGTTCTTGTTGCTACCTCTTTTCCCTTGTTGTGTCGACCACTTTTCCCAAACTATTTACTGGCATCAGCAAAACTCATCGCTTTCAAGACAACGTCATTCATTGCCAGTAGAAATTTCCTCATTAAATTAATGAATGGATCGGGTCTAACTCGGATGTTATTCAGTTGTGGCGAATTCATAGACGTATAAAGCGGAGAACGAAAAGTAATTAATAACGAGCACGTGCATACCATAACTGTAATTTAATTAAAAGGCTGTTCAAATTAACACCATCGCTCAGCTAACCATCTATTCGTTCAATGGCATATTTCATCTGCGAAAGTGTATTTTAACATGCGCAGTTAAAGCCCTGTATGGTTTAAGATAAGACTAACATCTTTTAAGAAGACTACTTATATTTTAAATAAAAATAATTGATTGCAAATTCATCATTTCCACCTCTTACTCGTGATCATGATCATACCAATTCATCAATGAAAATCATGAAAATTACCCTAAGTAATTTATTAAAAACTTTATCTCAAGAACTGATTCATTCATACCTTATCGCCATATGTCGAGCATCATATTTCACAGAGCTAAATTTTTACAACTTTTAGTACCACCGATTGGTAAATGTAGCAAAATTGTATTTAAGTTTCGGAGGTTGTGCATCAATCAAATATGTGCGTATCAATATTTGACAAATTCAACTCTTATTCCAGTTTGGTTCCCCCTGGTGGCGTAGTTGAAAATGCAACCCAATCTGCCACTAGGGGACGCTGAATCGAGATGTAGCACAAATGTTATTTTTCACCACACAGTTTTTTTTTAAAGTTGTTTTGAAACACTTATTTTACACATTATAAGAAACTGGGCGTGCACTTGTAACATTACTTTCTGCTCAATGCCAAATAAAACCTATTTTTTTTTTGTAAAAGATTGCTCTAACTCGATTGGGAAATGCATGGTGGACATAATTCAGAGGACCTTTTCCTTTTAAAAACGTCCTTTCTTGTCCAGTCATAAATCATATTTTTCAAATGTAAACTACTCCCGATGCATTACCCCTCGTCGCAATAATCATTTTCTGAATCATTTTTCAACTAGGAAATAAAAGCACTCGTATATACACGCACATACACGAGTTCGGCCATTTTTCTTGGCTACTGTCCAGCCATTCACGAGAAAGACAGTTATTCGGACATAGCCATATGTCTACTTCATGATCGTAGTAGCCCTTAAAAGCGGCTCATTTTTATCTGATTCAGTGGATCACATGGAATTAATAGCCTTTTATGCTGGGTCAGAGAACAGACGTACAAACGAAGGGAGGGGAAGGGGGGGGGGGGGGTAAAGAACAGAAATCAGAAACTGGAGCACATTGGGAGAAGCGCCGTTACTGTTGCACTTCTTTTTTCCTAAGTTGGCTTTAACTTGGTCATTTTGGGATGTTGTTTTTTTGTCCTGATAGTCGTTAGTGGTGGTAAGTAATTTCTAGAGACTGGAGGGGGATCTTTGGCCAGTTTCCTCCTTGGTTCCGACTCCATGAACTGTATGACGCTATGGAAGTCTGACAAGAACTGCAGAAAGGCAGACAGGAGCCACAAAATATATTGCCAAATGTTGGCTCGTAAATCTTTGTTAAAAGCAGTAGTGCACTTGCCTAACGTTTCTCCAATCTCAACCATTGTTTAACCACTTGTCAGTAAAAATGGTTTTCGAAAAAAATGCCATTATCGTGTGCGTTGATGCTCGTTTAGATCACACTATGTAGGAAAGTAGAGTACTATGTGTGATAGAAAAATAGAAACTTTTTACATTGTTTTACCCACTGGTTTAGGCCAATGATATGCAATGTACCACCCTGTTTGTACAGTCCTCACCAGCACATCGGAAAAAAAACACAATTAAGCACACCTGCAATGTTCAAATTTCCCGTCATTGTTTTCAGGCATCGATGGATATCATACTGATTATTGACATCTATGGATATAGCATACCGATTATTGACATCTATGGATGTCAATCATACTCATTATTGACATATGGATATCATACTGATTATTGAGATATATGGATACCATACTGATATTGACATCTATGGATATCATGCTGATTATTTATATATTTGGATGTCTTCAGGCATAATTTGAATACGACAGATATTGTCATAAATGGGACATAGTAATATGGTATATGTTTATGGCCCTATATGCAATCTCAACATTCTCTTGAAGACACCATGAAAGTTTGCGAGTCATTCCAAAAATATCAGTTAGCATATCATTACCAGAGAGAGCATCTCTTGAATATCGACGATGTCACGTCATTTTTTTAAATATTTGAGAGGGCGCTGCGATCCACGGAAAACGTGTTAGTTATCGTCACGGTTTTCCAAAAGCACGTCAGTGATGGTGGCAAATGTTAGAAGTTTGGAAAAAGGCACCCTTCAGGGCATTTCGGCACGATACGGGTGGGCTCGTCCATTTGCAAAAACAAATGGCGTGCCATTCTGCGAGCCGATAAATACCTCGGGGTGATAAATTCATAAAAACAACAGGATTGACAGCATTCCGTTGCATGCATTTCTTTTTGGTCAAAATGTGCCATATCTCCGACAAGAGTTGTCTAGCCAGAGCTATGCAGCGTGCTTTAGTCCGTCATCGTGCATCATCAGTGTAACAACCAAATGCTGAAGGCATGGCTGGAAATGGCGAGTGCTGAACGACATGTCTTGTTAACTCTCCTTGCAAGTGCTGCAGGAGTGAATACTGGAGTATGTACAGATTACTTCACCACTCCCTCGCTTAGTGAAACTCGGTTCCATTAAAACAAAAGTTGGGATCCAAAATTTTGGGTTTAAAAAAAAATTGAAAAATGTGTATTCTGGGTGAGCAACAGAACAAAAACTTTAAAAAGGGAATGATAAATTAATGTTTGACAGTCCAGATGTTTTTAGGGAAAATAAGAGAGTATTTTCATTTGTAGACTTGCTGGATGAAAAATGGAAACGTAAAATCCAATGTGAAAGAAATTGAATTCCTAATAATAATGTATTGAAATGCATAGAGTACACTGTTTTATACATACGATTTAAAAGTTATCTATAATGACAAACAAATATTAATTCTGAATAAAATTATCGCAATGGCGCTTTGATGCTTGCCAGTCATACTGATTTTTCCCATACTTAGAATCTAGCAAAATTACAATATTTTCCAATATTTGCCAATTTATACAATGTCCATATACAGTTTGTGCACTTGTAGTGTAATGTAATACACTTTATGTGCCATATTCCTACTTTTAGCTATGCAAGTAATACAAGTTTGTTTTTAAACATAAGCTAAATGTGTATATTAATCATGTACTAGACATATATGATACATCCATGTATCATATATGTTTTCTCATGGATATACATGTTTTTATACAGATATGGAATGACAGATAATGTCATGGTGTATGATGCTATATATACATGGATGACCCTCTATAATTTTTTCCATCTGGATATACAACTGCGCCATATAGGTGTTGTTACCTGTATTAAGTATAGTATTCACACAGTTGCACAATATGCATCATAGATGGCGTTAATATGTTGAAATGGGTCACCTATTGCCAAAGTTTGAAGGGGGTGAGATAAGAAACGCTTCAACCGACTTGCTCATTTTTCGGTTTTAAAAAGTTATCTCAAGTTAACTTTTGAAATTGTTAAGAAGATGTAATTAGGAGTCGTAAAATTCCTAAGCTCTTTTCAGTGTTCGCAAACCACAACGGCCCGTTACAAGTTAAGGAATGAAGAGGTAACACTCGAGCTTATAACCACAACAATTTTTAATTATAAAAACAGACGGTTTATTACCGGAAAACGGTCTCACATTTTCACGTTCAGTGGTTAAACGCGTTACGAAAACTTGATAGGCATAACCCTGGTAGTCATTTTCTCAAACGCCTTTAAGAAAAAAAAAAGGTAATTTTCTTACATCGTTAACCTCGAAAGAAAAACCTCATTAGATTGCACACTGTTAGAGTTTAACAAGTAATCACATCGAGATAAACCTTATTAACAATCACGATTGTCAGATTTTTTATTTTTTTATTTCCATATTACGTATATATATATATTTGGATGTATAGAGCGAGCAAACGACTGCCTTGTAAAAAAATAGGCAGACGTTGAAGGTAAGTACGGATATAAGAAAAAAAATGTATAAAAAACTCTAAGAATGAAGATTGGCAGGTTTATGTAGAATTTTAACGTTATTTAAGGCCGTAAAATCTCGCTTTTATGACGAGAAAAACCCGCCTATATTATTAAAGTGGACAGAAAAGCTGCTTCGTCGTTGATGTAAAACATTAAACTCACTGTGCCATTTTATCTCAAAACCAAATCCGATGTTTTTTAGTGCAATAAAACTACCGCATAATTCCAGTAATTAAAACTATTTCCCAACTTCTCTTATAGCCGTTTCCTATTAAAAATGCCCTTAAACAAAAATTTTGGAAGACATCTTAAGTATCGGCTTTGATGTCTAAATTGTATACGGATACAAAAAAAGGGGGTTCTTGATATACATTGTAATTAAGATAAGTACGACTTAATTGTATGAAACGATGCACATGTATAGGAAATATGTTATTGTCACTATAAACTGTAACACGGTATGATTTAATCTAAGTTATAATTAACAATTTTGAAAAGGTATCCTATATATCAAAATATTAATAAAACAAAAGTTACTTGTAATTATTCTTCCTAAATATTATAAGTGTTTCACAATATAGCACAAAGCTGTCACAAATTAAATTTCTAGATAGTTCTATTGTTAATTCTCAAGTATTTGTTATTTATTAATATTTACATTTTTAGTTTATTATACATATGATCTTTAAAAGTATGGTTTGCAGTACTATTCAGTAAGTCACATACTTGCATTTATATAGTTTTGCAAAGTGTATTCATAGCATATTACATTTACTTATACTTCTTCTTCTTGTAATCATGTTTTGATACATAGTGTAGATATTTCAAATACACATATGCAATTGTGGATTTTTATAAAGTAGGAGAAGAAATAATTTGGGATTGGTTCCTGCATAGACGTCGTAAATGAGACGTATATATAAGGGACCCCTAACAATGGCCTGCATCGCATTGTATCCTAAGGAAACAAATTATTATACTATTTATGTATATACTGTATTTATATAATTTATATGCTGTAGATATTTAGTTAGAACCAATGGTAATTTGGTCATAATTAATTTTTAATTTCAAAAATTACCAAATAAGAATTTTTGGATAAGCATATAATATCAACATTTTTGAAATATTTTTCAAAATATTTAAAAATGTGTTGGTTATTAAAAACGTTTAATAAGTATTCTACTATCTCCATATATGTATCTTACGTTGCTAATAATTATGTACATCACATATGGAATACGATCAATTTCTCATTGGAACGCCATAGGGCATTAGGAGGAATTTCTTCGACCTTTGACCCATGCAGAGCAAAGGCTTTGTTTCAGGAAGCAATATACATAGATATTCATTCATCTATGATCTGAATATGCAATTACTATTTTCCCTGCCCATGCACTGCATCTTCTTCCACCGCCACATCTAAAAGGATATAAATAAATAAATAAAAAGAAAAATAGCGATTCGGTTTTGTATATAAAATGCATCGGTCATTTGTCGCAGCAAATGGAAAGGAAGTAAGCTTTTGTGCCCTGGATGCATTTCTTCCGTGGTCAAGAAAAAGCAATCCATCGGTCAGCCATCAAAAGCATTTCCGAGAACATTCTGCGCGTAAAACGGATGGAAGCTAGACAAACATTCAGGCTAGAAAATAGAAATTTCTACACAGGAAAAAGAAGAAACTGGACGACGGTCATTTAAAAGGGGTCGCCAGGGGCATTTCCTCCTTATTTTTTTTCTGGGTGGACAATACGCTCGAAATGAGTGTCCAAACATTGCTTTCGCTGCTACTCCATTTTGACCATCGTGGATTTGTTCAATGAGGCAGAATTTCAATTATGTTGACGCACCTTTAAAAGAAAGTAATTCGCATGCGAAGGAAATTGATTCGTCTCGTGGTCGTGGACATGGGTTGGTCAAGCGAGCTTTACTCTCTTTGGACATTGTTTAGACACTGTTGTTTGCGACACGTCTCTCTTCACGTGTTCATGATTTTTTCCATGAGGGACTACACTTTCACATCAACAACAAAAAAATCTAACGATGAACTGATGGTATAACACTTGCTGTTTGAGGCGAACTGACCAATCAGAAGATGGAAAATGACACAAAATAATTGCTTGACCAATGACAGCGGCATTTAACGATGGCTTCACTTTTCTACCATGGAAGTGCAATGTGTGTGAACGAGAATTCTAAGCGAATAATGAAGCCATGCGCACGAAAGCCTTTGTGAGCCGCTATTTTCCATAGAAAATGAGTATTTTGTATATAAAATGCATCGGTCATTTGTCGCAGCAAATGGAACTAAAATCAAGTTTTATATTAAAAACATTGCTAATTTTACTATTGTGATGATTACATAGCCTTAGCGATGTAGACATTTTTTGACGCCATATTGTTCTCTGATCTCGGTGTACAGTATTCGAGTACCAAACACCAAAACTTCTCGGACACTGGCGCCACCTGGCGAAACGGTTCAAATTGGCCTGAAGCTGGACAGTGGGCGAAAATTTCGTTAATTACAACCAGGTTTTCTGGATCGATAACGATCGCCCAAATCGAATGTTGAGGAAATCAGAAGAGCGAAAAATGCTCAATTTCCGCGCGAAGGTGGCCTTTAATTGGTCAGAAAGGTAACGCAACGGCTTCACCTCGACGTAAGAACGTGTAATTTTTAGGGGTAATGGCGACCCATGGCACGTGATGCATCCCGGATAATCTCGTCGTGGCAAAGGCGGATTGGAAAATGAGAGGAAATTCACCTCAGGAAAAAAAAAAACGAAATGAAATATGAAAAAAAAAAGCGTCAGATATAGGAGAAGGTGGACCATTCAAGAAAGCCCCAGGCGCTTCATGTTAGAGAAAGACAGGGGTGTCAGTGGGCCGCTTTTAATAACTATAAATTAAAGGGTTCCTGCCAGAGCCAGGTAGGTCATTTTCACAGGTTGTTCAGAGATGGTAATCTGCGGTGGAGGGAAAGAGGGTGAACAACTTTACATGGCGTATGCATGTGTATATGCTGCAACCTTGCCCGGATTAAGGTATACCATCTGACGGTGCAAATTTGTGATGGCTACCCCATGCTGTATATTTCTCAATGTTTTCATTTCTAAAGATTTGGCTGGCATGACGTAAGATGATAGCCATTGTTTTTTCAGCGAATCATGGATGAATGTAGCAAACACATTTCTACATGATTACAAAAAGTCCGGTCATATGTTTTTATATCAAAATATATGATATTGTGCTTAATGTGCACAGAATGTCTGAAAACAATTATGTTCTTATGTGGCGTGTTATGTCATTATCTATACAGTGTATATTACATGCACTGTATATCTCTGCAAACGTATATATGAATGTATATATATGGCGTTTTATGCCATTGTTCATATACAGTAAACGAACAATATGGCCTGTGTTATTGCAAAATGTGTTGATGCAGCACATAAAATATGTTGCAGTTGACAACATTGAATTTTCTGTTTCTAAACATATGCAGAGTGCCATTAAAGAAGAATAGGCAATAGTATTTAGGCAAGAAAATTTAGATTGATTTTCTTGTTTTTCTTGCAAGCGTTTTGGATTCGAAAAGGCCAGTGCTGTCAGTGCGAACACTAATGATTGGAAGGCTAGTTTTTTTCCCCTATAGTGGTAATTTCCTCGTTTCTTTTTCGGTTTTTTTATGTATTTTCCCCAGAGAGACCAAGCTGACTTAACGTCGCCTAATTTTTAATTTCTTATTAGGCTCAGAGTTATCGCTGCCATCTGGACTAATGGAGGAGTTCGCGAGACTCATGTATACTCGCCATCCAATTTATTTCGTTTTATTTCACGAAATCATTTCGGCAATTAAGTACTAAATGGCTGAGAAGCAATTAATGAGCATTACGAGGCAGTATTCGATTTTTTTTTTTTTTTTTTTTTGCGCATGCTGCTTATCCAGATTGTTTGCTTAAAAATTAAGGGCTAATTTGCAAGTCAGTGCATTTTTTATGTGACATTATTTCAGCTTTTTTCCTCGCTGTCTATATAAAAACCTGCATGTGATCAAAATGTGGATTTATTTAACCTGCATGAAAATAAGTTTTTTTTTTATGAGGGTACGTTAAAGGAAACTAAAAAGCCCTTATGAATAAACCTAAACGCATTTTCACCTTGCTTTGCTAAAGTCAAAGTTTTAATATCAAAATGCTGGCACGTAGTACTTTAAAGTCAAAGGAGGTGTATGGCGTATATTTCAGAACCTATACTGGTTTTGCTTTTTTGTGAATACAGTGTAAATGGCATCACATGAAATAATTTATATGTAGTGTTAACATTTCATACAAGTTATAGATGCAAACATTAAAACTAAATAAATAGAAATATGTTTGAATCCCGAGATTTCATTTGTTTGATTGTGTTCGAGATATTCCATTTATTTGTGTAGTCTGTGACGAAATAACTTAAAAAATATTAATGTAAATATGCATATGCAAAGCACAAGTTTTATTCCAGGCTTTGAATGAAAAAATGTAATGGCTCATAATTTCTATAACTTTATTAATTATCATTAATAACGTGTTTTGCATCGTTAGTACTCTTTAAATGGACTTAGGGTCTATGGTTCTATAGTTAGGTCGCATGTGTGCACAAACACAAAGGGTAAATTTCTAACTCAACCAGTATTTGAAAAAATGCAAAAACTTCTGTGCGAGTTTTCATAACTTACACAGCCCCAAACACAAGTACAGGTATAAGACATCAAGGACAGCTTTATTTCCAACAAATGTTTCAAGTTTTAACATCCACTTTTCTGCAGCAATCAGTCATTATCTAGCCTTTTAATTTCATATATGGTTCCTTAATAAAACACAGCGTATTGGCAGTAAGTTGAATTTCATTAAGCGTGCAAAAGATGGCGCTGCGGTAGCTGGTAGGTATAGGTATTCGAAACTGGTAAAAGTTAAAATGAAGGTGAATGTACTTGAAATTTCGCTTATAACAAATGCAATGGTAGAAAAAAATCAACAAACTACAGTTGCTGACCATGCAAAGGGCGAAAGCTCGCATCTAGTCGATTAGACAACGTAATTTCCTAACATAATGATAATAGATTAGATAATTTATTAAGATTTACTCCAAAAAAAAATTGTTGCCTCCTCCCTTATGAAAAGCAATTCCCCTTCACTGGCTGGCCAATTACAGCCGCAATGGCCGAAGACCCTTGGTCAATGTTGGAAATTTATTAAAGGAAAACATGACAGAAAGTTTCTCGCCATTTTTTGTTAATTACGAAAGAATTTCTTAAGGTGTCGACCCTCTTGATATAGACGTATAAAAAGTGAAGACAAAAATTTAATACCAGTTTATCATAAATAATTCGTGCTCGCCAAACGTGATTTCATAAAAAGCAATTAACAAACCTCTAATTTGCCGAATGAAACCCATTTCCTTAATTAAAATACCTCTCATCTCCCAATAAAACCAATTTTAATGCCCTTTTTTCAGTCAAATGACCGTCACTTTCACGCACAGGACCAATGTACCTTACGATATGAGGCAAACAAACCTTAACATTGGCAAACGACCCATTGTTTACTGCTGAAACGCCCACAAAATGTTTCTAAGAAGCATTACGTAAATAAGTTGTTGTATAATTTAGCTTGACATGATATCAAATTTATAATATTATAATACCAATTGATTTGAAATCGATATATCATTAACAATTTGACTAATAAAGTTGTTAATGGAAAGTTGGTGCAATGGAAATATTCACGTCTAAACAAAGAATGTTCGATAACATTGTTTTATAAAACACGTATTGCAGAAATGCAAATGTATTGATACAATAATGACTATGTACACTTAAATCTTGTGTAATATAACTAACCATAAAGGTCCTGTTTGAATACTAAGCTAATGTAATGAATACAATAAATTACTGAAACATTGTATCTGAAACTATGCATGTTTGTTTAATGTACCATAAATAAACACAGTGATCCGAACAATATTTGTGCTGGAATATGTTGCATCTAATCTTCTCCTTAATGTCATGAGAATGTATATGAACATAATGAAATTGACTTTTATGGGAATTCTAGGTGGGGTTACATCCAGATTCTGATTTAGAAATTCAGAAAGTCGCATTTTAAAAAAGATTCTTGGTCAATTTGTGAGATTTATTATTCGTAATCGGGACAATTCTTTGGAAAATCATTTCGTCATAATTCTTGCAAAACATGACATATTTTAATTTTGCATTTTAGAAAGTTTCCCACGATGATGTATGATACACGAATGCTTAAGAACAAATTCCACATTCAAAGCATTAAATCAACGTTGCTACTGCTTTATAGAAACAAGCTTTTTTGAATTATTAACAAAATAATTATTTAGTTGACCGGTATATTCACCATGCAAAATTAAAATAGTAATAAAATTCATAAATTTATATAATTTATAATTGCTACGGTCGGTTGCTCACCGCTCCAGAATTCTTTTGGTTGTTAAAAAAACTAATTGGCTTAAACCACTGATAATCGTCCATAAAAAGTAATTTATTTGCAATAACCTAAACTTAATTTGACTCATTTTCCTCCTTATCACAAAAAACATACGCTTTATATTTTTTTTAATCATAATTAGAAAAGTTATGTTAACTATATTTGCATTTGATAAGCACCGCTGTTTAAAATATTACAATTCGAATAAATTATTTCTATTAAGTTTTTGGTTGATTATAAAGCCATTTTTATGCTTATTTTTTAATAAAAACATATTACAAAACTTTGTAATACAGTATAACAATTTCCAATTTGAATACCTAACACAAAATTGTATGTTTTTGAATCCCTTTTTGAAAACACAATCTCAAAAACAATTGCATTTAGAACGTATAGTTTTTAATTAATGATATAATGTTATGATCAATGAATTTATGTTTGTATTGCATTCATATTATACAGCCAGTCATCGACTTACGACCGCGGCTGGACGTAAGTTGAATATTCTATTTTCAACTACTTTAAATATTTTATTATTTACTGTTTCAATCGATTTTCGTATCCTCAATTTTTTCTCTTATTAAGTCTGAATTGTTTTTAAAATATGTATGACTATACGAAATATATACAATGTATACAAATACATTATATACATAATGTATATTTATGAGATATTGTGTTTTGGAGCTACATGCACTATTATTCCATATGCACTGTACCTTACATGTGTAATTGTCTCTTGAATGTAATGTGCCATACAGGATAATAAAATGTAAAAATGTTTAATGAGATCGATCCAAAATGACTGGGGTCAACACAGGTGAAATAACTTTCTGTAAAAGGTCCAACGAATACTTTTCGAGTAGTAGGTGGGGTGGAAAGGTTGGGGTAAAGCAGACAAAGCATTACTAGTCAAGTTGAAAACTGCATGGTGATAAATGGGAAAGAGTTCGAGTAGCATGCAATTAGCATGAGTAAACAAAGTGCTTAACATGTTACCCCAGACTGCGACCGAGCGAGGCCACGTTGTACTTTTTGCCTCGCCATTCGGACACATTGTCTCACAACTATCCCTATAGGGTGGCCCATTGCACGCTCGCCTTTGTATGTTTTTCTAGTGGCAACAGAGGTCTTTTCAAGATGGCGGCTGACCTGAGAGTAACATTCCATTTCTCACTTATATCCCTTTGGGCACACTGTTCTCTCGACAACATCATTTCGCTTCATAAACACTTGGTAAATTTATTACGTGGCGACACTGTGTAAACCGACGATGAAACGACTAAGATGAAAAGTCGAAACAAAACCAGGAACAAAGTAAAATAAATATGTTCGCTCAAACAGTGGCCTGCAGCAGAATAAAAATGAATCATCCAAAGAAAATAAATACTTCTGGACCACCAAAACACTAACAGGGTGTGCCTTATTAGTGGCAGAAAACGGATGGTCGCACATGCCTATCGACTTAAGGGCAATCGATCCCAGTGCAATCTTCAGAAAATTTTATTGGACACGCAACATATTTTTAGAACTAAGAATGACGGAGTTGTGTCAGTGATTTGGTCGCAAATATTGTAAACGTATTGCTACAGTTTTATTAAAAGTTATCGTAAGCCGTTAGCCGTTACACTTCCGTTTCACCCCAGCTGCTAAAGTTACATCGCAACCAAAGATGTACTCCTACGTCAAAATCACAATGAGTTTTAACTAATGTTAGTAATGTTACAAAAGGACGTTCATTTTAGGTCACTGCCATCTGAACATACTGTATGTCCAGTCTAAAACAGATTTAGTAAAGGACATCATATTAATCGAATTATGAGTCATTTGTATTAATAGTTGACACCATTATAGGCAGATTATTGTCCAATATTGCTCGAGTGCCAGCTTGCAGAATGGCACTAGGGCTCCTGATGAAGGTGGCCCCTTTATACATTAGACAATATGTTAAAAATGTTAATGTCCTTTAAGTAGCTTTTAATATACAATGATAGCAATATACTGTATGCAGTTGTGGTGGGCGGGCCCTTTGTACTGCAAACCACTATGTATTTGTAGACCCAGTCCGCCATTACAGGGTTTCATGGGCCCATTTCGAGCTACATGCACTGGGCCTGGACATGAGTATTTAGGAACATGCTCAAGCCAAGAACAGAAGTACATGACGATGTACTGAAAATTTCATGGTTTGGACCTTGACCACCTTGGGAGAAATTGTGAGAGAAACCATTTCGAGTAATGAAAACCTCATTGCTACCGTAATTGCAGGGTTTAGTCAAACTTAAATCTTGCAATGTCGTCATTATTAGAGGCATGTTAATCATCACGCTAAAATCGTACCACGTGGTAATTACTGATTGCACCTTGGTGCAACTGCAACAGGTCCGTCCCACTTCGAATTTCGGCTAAAACGACTGGGATTTCAAACGTCTTGGGAGGCCCAGGCTGAACCCAGGGTCGACCCCCGAATTTTCCGCTATTGTTTTTAATCATAATCCCTCGTGACCTCCCCCTCTTTCGTATTCCCCCCAGTCTCTACCATTTTAACCTCCCTGTCATTACAGGACCATTAAAATCTACTAACTAACACGTTCTGTGTACATTTCTGAGTCCAATTTTGACACCTTGGTGGTCTCACCGAAAGGGGAGGGCGCACCGTATAGGTCATTTACATTGCGGCGATTTTTTGTTGTTTTCTTTTCTCGCTTCCCAGCGAATTTGCAGACTAAATAATCATTATTTTGATTAGCGCCGGAGCAATTTTTTCCCTATTCCAAACGATAATCGAGGTAATTTAAAAGCCTAATTTCGAGACAAGTTTAGCTTCCTTCTAGGGAAAGTTTCTCGTATACGAAAACGACTGAAATAATGAAAAATGTTTCTAATAAAAATCTTGTTTTTCTATAGGCTTCCATGCTTCCATGTTAAAAATTGCAATGTTACGTCACCGGAAGTGGGTGAGTCAAGCCCCGGGAAAAATGGCGCCGCCATGGCCCCTGTTTTTTTTTGTTTGGTTTTTTAGCGTTCACGCCAACCTTGTTGCTAGTCAGGGTGAAAGTTTGTCGAAGTCACGGTCCTTGAACGAATTTAAGGGGAGCAGAAACAGTTTTTTGTTTCTGTTTTTGACAGAAATGAGAGATTCGTTCGCATGCAAAAGACCGAGACAAGCGAAGGGGGATTTAAATTTAAGGGGCTCTAAACGGAAATGTTACCCGAAATTCGCCACGAAAAATTTGTGGGGGCTATTCTTTATGGCTGTTTTATTAAAAATAATTTGTTCGAAAACCCCATCCCGTTAATTTGGTTTTACAACTTCCAGATTGTTGGCGAGAAATGGAGACAGGTTGAAAACAAACAACCCCACACACACTATTCAATAAAACATTCAAAAATGTTTTAAGTCCCGTCTAAGTTACAACATAAATGTCGTTGTTATCATATTACTTGCTTTTGGTAGACTCCAAGGCGCTGTGATCTAACATTTAAAATTAACTTAATAAAAACACGATGAATTATAGATCGTAGTACCTGGAAACATACGTATTTTTATGTATAAGGTACAAGTTAAACTAAATTCAAAATGAAAACGCTTATAAGTGAAGCTTTGAAGTTTTTTTCTGCATGATTAAGCAAATGAAATTCAATATTTATACAGTAAATTAACCTAAATTTTCACTTCAATTTATTACCTTACAGTCAGCATATATAAACGTCTTTTGTTAGGTTGGTAAATTACCAAATGTACAAAAAGCTGTCTCGAATTATATATTATAACTGCAAAGCTTCAATATATAGGATTTACTTCCTGAAATTGATTCCCGATAATTAAGTACTAAACAGGCTATGGATTATTAATGTACTGCTCGAAATACACACATATGTAATTCCCTATTAATTATTTATTTCCCATTGTTGAACAAATATCTTCAAAACTGTACATATAATCTCTTAAAAAAACTTGCCCTGGCGATTACAGATTTACAATTTTACTGTAGTGTATACCATGAGTTTATATGTGAATTTCAATACTATACTGTATGTGACCCAGGGGTAGATCATAATATGCGTCGTGTATATGCGCCATGTTTAATCTTTTTCTTGAATTTTAGTAGATTCAGGCCTCAATATTAAAACCCAAAACGAAGCAGCGGGGATGCAAATTCCACACCACTGGTTTCATACACACCATAATTACGGCTGGGATTCCGGTTGTTTAATATCCAGGATTTTACGCCATTACACGAAATACAAAACTAAAAGAAAAAAAATGGCCGTCGCTTACGTGAGGTCGTGCCATAGCAAGAAGATGAGGAGAAATTACTGGGATTTAAACTGGTGTTTTGCGCTGGGTAACCTGGTATTAAAACCCCTGCGAAAAGCCGGCCGAATCTCGAGTAGGTTGAAGATCATCAAAAAGTGAGTGAGATTATGATATTAAATCACGAGGGTTAGGGAAAATTGCACCTTTTTTGGCGCTGAAAATGCGAGGTTGGGAGAAAGCCTAGGAAATAAAATTGCCTCTAATCCACCTTTTGATTGTAATTACCTTATTACATCGAACTATGTGCGGAGAAATCAATCAATCGCATAGCAGCGAACTACTAAAAAACCGCCAAAGAGTTATTAAATGGAGTAATGGCGGGGATTCTCGCGCAATTGCGCAAAATTGAAGTCATTTAACGAGATCTTTGGCTTTTCGGTTTCAAAGTTTCTTTCTGGGGAAAATAAAAAAAAGACCCATTCCTACCAGAAATCTGGTAACATCTGCAAAAACCCTTTGACATTCAGGCGGAGTGTGAGGCCAATTTCCAGCAATCGATTAGAGTAATCCTCTTTAATCCTGGCGGGGATTAAGCCACTTCAACACTAAGATGTGCCAACTTCCAATAAGTAATGGAAAAAGAAGGATTTTTTTTTTACTAGCCTCACCTCGATCTGCAAAAGGAGTTTTCCCTCATTCTGACGTGAAATCCAAACACTCGTGACTGTAATCGTTGATCAAACGATTTCCGTCCACTGGAGCATCAGCAGCTACGGATGATCACATTAGCATGGTGGAAATAAAAAAACGGTCGTTTCTGCAAATAAAACAGAAGAGAGAATGAAGAAAACCATTTCGATTAGGATTCACGAGGAGATTTTTTATAGGTCAAAAAAATCGATTGCCATCGATGCAACCATTCCAAGATTGAAAATGCAACAAAGCACCTAAAGTGTATTTTTAGAGAATCGTCACTTAAAAGCGCGTTTTGTATGCAACACCCTCCGATTTTTATATGCAAATGAATTTCATTGTACAGGGTGCGTGTACTCTGACTTTGAATACACATTGATCATCTCGGCCTTTCTGTTCAGGGTTCTTTACTGGTTTAATAGACCAACCTCAATTGTCGACACCTATTTCGTCGATTTCCCTTATATTCTATTATACAATAATTGCACGAAAACTTATAATAATAATATTATTATAATATTATGCTATTTGAAAGTGAACGATATTTTTCGTAGTAGAAAATTTTGAATTGAGAGGATGTGATCAAATCTTTGATAACTCTAATAATTAAGAGTAACTAATGATAACAGACAAATCATGGTTGCACTAAAAGAAACACTAAAAATTATTGAGACCTTGGTGACATGACAATAACATTTTAGGGAGATATTTTGGGTAAATCGTTGGTTTAAAATTTTGAATGAATTTATGGATAAACCTTTGTGTTCAAATTGTAAAAATACCTCTTAAGACAGCCATTTGCTTGCTTTTGGATATTTGTTAAAATTCCAGAGGAGAGCAAATGTGTAAGCATTTATCTTGCAAATGCAACATGTTATTGCTGTTATTGCACTTATGCACCTCAAACAAAGAATTGTCTGAATATAAAAGAACATAAAAGTTTCCATTTATTCAAGTGGTTGTGTTAGAACATCATTAGATAGCAAGCCTTGTAGATTTCCAACCTAATATTTCTTCAAAAGTTGCACAACGTTTCGGCTATAAAGACTATCAGGTGTTAGTTACAAACACCAAGTTACAATTTACACTATACATTACGTAAATACTCGGCTTTATCACTATTATTAGTTTTGCTTCATGGATTATGCGTGTGCAATCCCATCTGCAAGAAGTTGGGTTTCAGATATTCTACCTGACTTAAATGTACATTTCCGAAATGAAGTTATCATAAATTTTGTTAAACGATGGGATTATTCCCACCGCAAATTTAGTTAATCTATGGTGTAAATTGTAACTTGTTTTTAACTAGCAACTGATGATGGCTTAATAAGCCGAAATGTTGTACAAATATAGAAATTTGGTTGGAAATCTACAAATATCATAAACAAATTTTGATTAACTTTCATCTACCCTTTGTTTTGTTTTGTCTCGTGCAATGGTATTCTGTGCATTGGATTCGAAATCCCTAAAACAAGGACTGCACGAAATTTCGGTAATATACTGCAGTTATAACACGAGTGTATAATTTGTGAAATTTACTTACAAATGAATGTACGTTTGTACAATACTAGAGAAAATTCATATATCCTTACAAACTTATCACGCACTAATTACCTAATAGCTGTAATAGAATGATGAATTTTATGGACCTTGAAGAAAACAGTTGATGATGGTATCAACACCGTATAATACGAGCTTGTATACAGTTATATGAACGTTGGTGAAACACAAATTAGGGGTTTTGTTATCATGGTTTCCCTGGATAGATTTTAGGGGGTCAGTGAACTTGTACAGGAGAAAATTACACCTTTATTTTCAATGACCTCTAACTGAAATTTAGAATTTCATTCAATTAGGAATGCAGGCATCAAACACCTGCAACCTGTGTATTTTTAATATTTTCATAACTAAACTCCAATAAGTTTCCATAATTATTTTATAAATTAAATTTAAAAATAACATTATAAAAACATACATCTAAAAAAACTCTGTACCTGTAACAAGTGTTTCTATTTTATCCACACCCTCAAGTGCATCTGCTCCGCTATAATAATCTTGAGAACATTTGTGCAATATTTAAAAAATGTGCAATCTATATACAGTGGATTCCGCTTTATCTGGACACCGGTTAATCTGGGCAGCCATTTATTAGGGCCAAATTGTCAAGA
>JAUJYV010000312.1:0-53992 GCA_033995625.1 Ophyiulus pilosus
ACAGTGACGTGGTATACATGCATATAGAGTGACACAATAACGTGCCTTTAACCATCCGCTTAATAGGGGAAACCAATCTAAGTATAACAGGGTGGAGGTCCCACTTAACTGGTTAGGAGCGAAAATGTCAAAATTTCGAAAAATGCATTCCGCTCCATTTCTTTAAAACTGGGATGGCAATTCATGTCAAACCCACATCAACTGCAGTCTAAATGAAGAATAACAGACTATTGTTAAAGCATCTCCAGATTTAATTCTATCTTCAGCATATTAGTTGGCAGCTGCGTGGTTTACCCTTTGAACAGAACCAGTGAATGGGTATATAGGAAGCCCTGTTTTCTATTTCTGACACTCATTGAGATCCTCCATCTTGGATGCATGCTTGCAGATGTTGCTACCGACTGATGGGGAGAGTCAGTCAGTTTTGACTACGGTTGTACCGCAAAAAAAAGTCTCCATTTCGTGAACACGTTACACGTTCTACTGATTTTGCGACACAAGTCTCGTATTTACCAGGCTCTATTATAATGAATGGCACTGCACACTGCGGATGTTTCTCCCCCTCTCCTTCCCCATATATAACCAGAAAATCTTAAGTTGCCAAAACGACGGCAATTCATGTTACATATTACGTTTCCTGGCACGTAAAAACCTTCGCCAGGAATCTGACACGTGTTCATCACTTGGGTGTAGAAGAAGAGCGTTGCCAGAAGTCGGGATTCTGAAAAAACCTAAAAATAAAAGAAGAAGAAAAAAAGTTAAAAATATGGATACGGTAAACTAGGAGGCGACCGTGACGCCTGTTTAAAACATGTTAACAGCGTTCGTTGGAAAAGGAATTGCACAAAGTAGAAAAAAAGCAGTTAAAAGTATACCCAACCACACGCTGGAAATAAATAAAACGGGAGTTTTAAGTTATATATGTGAAAGTTTACTTTCGTTGTGTAAAAAGCGAATTAGGACTCGAAATGGGTAGAAGTATAACAGATTGCTTTTCAAATGTTACAGCCGGGAACAGCTTGGCCCTGCTTTTAACAGACGATAACTTAACCGGTGGCATTTACGACCCCTGTTGGATGTTGGATGTAACCTGGTATATAATGCCAGGTTGTGAAGGTATTCGTTAACTGCGAATTCCTGGGTAACGCCATGTTCCTAATTTGAGGACTAATTTGTTTGCACCATTCTCAGTTACACCATTAGCATTGCGAGTTGACGAGAGTATTTTTAGAAATTTGAACATTTCAGTTTGACATCTCAGCAAACTTCTTTTGCATATTTTGGAACCTTCTGATTGCTGCAATGCCATTCTTTATTAGCCTTATTTAGCTCACCATGGTGACATATGGGCCTTTCTAGCCAATCTAGCAAAGCAATTCCAACATGGCTGCTGTCATTTTCTCAAAATGAGGCCATATTTTTTCCTGCAGTGCTATAGAATGGTTTGCATAGGAAGACAAAATCATTTTCTGGAGGAATAGGGGGCAGCCACATTGGATAGGCTACAATACGTGCATGATCCCCTTTTGACTCCTATTTCGAGTTTCATATGTTGACGAGAGTAGTTTTCGAAAGTTGAACATTTCAAGATTGATTTTATTGAAAATTATGGGGTACTGATTGCAATCCCACTGGTGGCACATGCAACTTCCTAACATTGCGCATAACTCCAACATGGCCGCATCCATTTACTCCAGGAACGACCATAGTTTTGCTGAAATGCTATAGAATGGTATTTTTTTTGAGTAAAAGGAGGCAGCCATTTTGGAAAGGCACATACATGATTAGGGGGTGTTGAACTGGAATAAAGCTAATTGCGCAAGGAACATCATTGTCTACAGGATGAAACATCCGCCATCTTGAAACTCACGATCCGTTTAGTTGTTTGTTGTAATGATTGGAGATGAGCACTAGTTTACATCGTTACTGGAATTAGTTGAACGCATCAGTTGTTCGTGTAGCGAGGCGTATGAATTTTCTTTTTGAATGTTTACGTTGCACCAGCCTTTGAAAATAAACATGTCTGGAATGGGTTTAAAGGATAACACGTTGGCGTTGGAGAACGCCTCGTGCTTTATGATGTAATCTTTGGGTGTATATGCGTTCCTGATTGGCCCTTAACCTTATTTTAAATAGCACCTTATACGAAGCTATCGCTTTCCCATAGGCCGTACGTTTGGGTTAGAGACGTGCAGGGGGGCATCCATTTAATCCGGGGAATTTTCCACCCGTATGTAGGATTTTATTTTGTATTTATTTATCCTCTAAAGGATCAACACTTTGGCATGAAAAATCAAACAATTCCCCACCCCATCCCCCTTTTTCAAGCTGCCATTCTGGGTGCATGCGTGCTTTGTTTATTTTTTCGATGCTTTTGCTTATTGAGATTGAGCCAAGGAAATGACTAAGTAATGCGTCCGTAATAAAGTAATCATACACGTGTTTGAAAAATCGGAAATCTCTTTTGATAGCTTTGTTTAGACAAGAGCTGGCAGAGTAGCGCGCATTTATCACCTCTCGGTCGCCATTTACTCCCCCCTAAACTAAGGCTGCCAGCATTTGTTTGGCTCCAAGCATTTGCTAAAGACTCAAGAAAAACAAATAGCACATCGACAGACTTTGCAAAAGTAGAACGGAAAAAAACCCGCTCCAGTAGGACGACGGACACGCTGGGGGGAGCCACTGAATCTGAAAAGCCTGTGCGCCCCCTTGTGGCGTATGAACTTTTGGCTTGGTTGTGAAGCAGGTGTGAGGCATGGGGTGTATGGTGTGAATTTGCAATGCATGGATTGACCGAAAGTATTCAAAGCAGAGGGTAAAATTCACAATAAACTTCTAGTTAATGCAGCCACCATGCATTATCTAAATGTTTTAGCAAAAATTCGGCAGTATTAGACCTAGTTTAGTGTGCCGTGAGCTGAAAAAGATTGAAAAACACAGCCATAAATATGTATGGAGAAGAACGAAGAAATCCATGGCCTGAAACGCATCGTGACTTTTCAACAGTACATTCTGATCTGTTTCCTTTAAAAAAGACACCTCGCTTAATGATATACAAGATAGAAATGGATGTCCGCGATAAGGCCAGCGTATGGCAGATGTATTACAATAATGCTCTTCGAAGCTCGTGATAAATAGGAGGAAAAAGATATGAAATGGCGTATGAAGAAGGCGAGGGAGCGTGCTCTATGGGGCCATCGTCTCTACAGGAGTGCACTAGCAAGGACATTGACGGCCATTAGGGGGGGCGCCGTGTGACGAGCATGGCAATGACAACGGGGGATGAGGACAGTTACCAGGCCAGTCACGTCCACGAAAATGTTCCGGAGCAATTTCAAAATGGCTGGGTGTTGTGCAGGGGCGATGATGAGCGCACCTAGAGGTTGTCATGGAAACCAGCCACCCACCGCGAAATTGCCTACTGGTCTCCAATAACAGGAAGCCACAGATAAAGGAAGGATTACTCCGGGCTTTTTCCCTTAATCCGTGCTGACAGCTTTCGTGATTTAACTTCTGCAGCCCTTTTTCAGTTTCCCTGAAAATATTGAAAACCGAAATTCCGTTTAGCAATTCGTGGAATCAGCGTTTGGACGCATTAACTCCCTGTGGTGCATGCGTGGTAATGCGCAGGTGGTAACTGTGGTGTGGTTCACCGAAGACGAATAGGGATGGACCTATTGTTATATATTGCTCCTGGCAGGGTGGCACTTCGATGGTCTTCCACTTAGAGGCATGCTTAATTACTTGTGAAGCTAAGGGTGGTCTGCTTTATATATGGCATGTCTATAGTTGGTCAATAACCACATTTTTTGGGGTAATTTAGGTAGACCTGGTTTACAACTTTGTGCAATTGTATAAGAAACTTTAATTTTTTTGTAGATGTTCTTGGATGCATCCAGAAGTTTGTTTCTTGCACTGTATGGTATATAGGATTCCAATAGAATGTACCCTAATGGTGACGCTATATGCTCCTGGCAATCGAGAAACCCAGTTTGGGTATCCTGACTGCGGTTCAACACATGCCCTATTTCATTGAGTGTTAATTTCCAGAGTGGATACATATCATAAAAAGCAAGTGAGGACAGGTATTTCTGGATACTTCCTAAGATTTTCTATAGTTGTTGCATCTTAGGAATTTTGGGTCTTACATGCATTTCTGTAGTTCAAATATTTTGATCTTGGTTTATGATGAGATTATTTTGGCTTGGTTTATTTCATTTAGAAGTTGCATTGAAAAGGTTGAAGTTCTGCTGAAATATGTATTTTTAGTTCATGAGTAGTTTGAGTAGAATGTTGTGATTCTTAGTTACATTAAAGATACATTAGATACACTCCATTCTGTATAAACACAAACTTGCTTGGATTACTTCCTGGATTATTTCTGAAATCCTAACCAAAGTTGAGAAATTGTTTACGCTAGGAATGAAGTAGTGGTATAAAAAATCCCAAAATATTGTTCAGATATGTCATCACGGTTCCGCAAAGAGCCGTAATCTTACGTCTATCTCTCTCTTTCTCAACCCGGATAAGTGACGTCATAGACGATCCCCCATTTCTGCCAGGGTTGCATTCTACCCCCAAATGTAATTATACTTTTCTATACGCTTTCAAGTATAATTTTAGCAACTTATCTTTTGATTATATATAAAGCTCGCTCATGAACGAGGTTTTTTAAATGCATTTTCTTACGCTTAGTTAAATTTTCCGTTTGATTTCTGATGATAGCAGTGGATGCGGAAGTATAACGGCAAAAGGAAATGAAATAAATTATATACAGATCCTCGAAATTGCGTTGCTTCTCTATAAAGCAATCATGGCTGATATAATATATGTTCCATATAGTATATTTCTCCATTTTTTAAATTTTTTTTTTATTTAAGGCCGTAAATGAAACCATGTTTGTTACCTTCGTGCGCAATGAGTCGAAGCTCTTGCTCCTTATTGTTTTTATGCAGGTATATATATGTTGCAGCTCCATGCATGTACAGTATTTGCATGGATGTCAAGTGAGCCAATATAAAAAGTGTACCGAGGCGAACGGCGCTCCGGTCTGTCAAGCGTGTCTATAGTTTCAGTAAATATTAGCTTCAATATAGTTTCTGTCTATTCTTCCGTGAATATGGATAAGCGAGATGAGCAGCTCTGATATGTAAGGAGAAAACAAACGACGAAAGGACCTTGTATGATGGCACACTGACGAAAAGGCGGCGTCCATCCGTGCATCGTATGGACACACATTGCGGTTTCTGATGCATGCTCTATACTGATTGCTATTGATCGGCCACTGACCGTCACTTGTTTTTTTTTTCTTCTTCTTCTTTCCTCCCTCTTCAAGGGCACTGCAATACGCCTCTTGCATGCTGAGTTTGAATGGGTGCGCAGAAAACGAGGCCCATTAACCGGTTAATCACTTTTATCTGTTCGCTTGATTGGCTGTATGCAGCAACTTCGGGAGCATGACCGGTGTGCTTTTCATAGCAACGGAAAATAGGTTTCCGGATGAATGAAAACGTAGGCTTCACTTAATTACGATGGATATGCAATGCGGGCGAATTCAGAGTTCTATACGGAAAGTGATGCCTGATTCTGCTGGTATAGCGTTTTAGCGGATAAACAACGCTTTTGCATTGAAGTGCTTTTCACGTATGACATACACACTGAGTTACGTCTGAAATTGCAGCGGCACACCGGTTAGTTAGAAACATCATAAGATATTGTTGTGATACATCAGAAAGTTATACATTTTTGGAATAAATTTCATGACATATATAGAGCCAAATCCCTGTAAAGAAGGTAGCATCTGTTTGAATATGTGTTTTTCAACAATTTTAAGTTGACAGCACACCAGTTAAAAACATTTGTGTAACATGTTGATGTCAAAAAGGCTCAACTTTATATAATTTATAAAGCGTTCATGATCTCACAATGATTAGTCATGACAGCTAGTTTGATTTTCTTTGATATGAAACCAAACATACTTTTGTACATACTTTTAAATTATAATTTTTAAGCTCTAGTTTGACATTAGATGTCTTTATTAGATGTAAATTATTAACCACTTGAAAATTTCAGATGAAATTAAAGTGAAAAACCGCTAAACGAATTAAACTTTCAGGATACTTTTTACGTGGCAATTTTATTAAACACAAAAGAATACAGCTTCAATTTTTTTTTTATAATTTTAATTCGTGGATTGTTCGTGTTTAATTTCTTCATGAAGCTTTTCTCTTTTGATGAAAATGAGGAGAAAAAATGATGTTGGGAATGAAACGCATTTCGGTGCTGTGTGTGTGGGGATCTATATATACTCAGCGCGAGATTTTAAGAACTCAAGGACTTAGCTTAGAGTGAAAAAGCAATCAGCAGTTATTATAATGCTCTGTCACGATTTTTTTTCACCCTCCTCCTCATCCTCCTCCATCGTTTTATTATATGAAGTGCAGTATGATATGTGGGGGTGGAAATTGTTAATGCAGCAAATCTGTCAGCGGCTGCTTGTACACCGAGTTCTCAAGAACAGCGAAAAACATGAGGTTCAAGAAATGAAATTTATGAAAGAAGTCTATAGAAAAGAGAAAAGGTTTAAGATGAAAGATGAAGGATGTAATAAGTGCAGATGGAGGGAGAGGGTGAGAAGAAGAAGAAGAAGAAAAAAAACTTGATTTTTAGGGGTAGGAAAATGAAATGTATGTGTAATTTATGCTGATCTCTACTGCATGAATTTGCATGAGTAATTTTTCAGTTATTTCATGTCGCCTCTATTCATTTTTCACGTCTGATGCATGGAGGCAGTCAACCCGATTATTAAAATAGCGTGTGTGTGTGCGTGCATAATATAGAGTGGGTGGGACCCCACTTATCCGAATTTTAATTCATGAAAACAAGCATTCCTCACATGCTGTGCATGGCTCTCTTTTTATATGAAACTCAATCTCAGGGATAGCTTTAACCTTTCAAAAAAACATTCTTCATATCATATGCAGCTTTGATATACCAATCTCGGTCGACATTTGTTTTGCATAGCACAATCCCGTTAATGAGAAATATTCTCATGTGCGTCACCCCTTGAAAATCTGTTTCATCTACGAACGTTCCTATTTGGCATCCATATTATTATACTGTTAAATGTTCTCAAGTACACCCTTTCTACTCTTCATGAGGATAGTCAAAATTATGTGAACAATTCATTTTTTATGTAATATGTACATTGTGTTGGGCCAGAATTGTTTCACTTTGCCGACGAATTTAACCAAATGGTTCGGCACATAATTTGGTTAGGATAACTTTTGTTAGACAAATACTGGCTTCAAATAACATTATACAATAGAATTGTACAAAAGTATAATAATCTAAACCGTTGGGCCACTGTTTGCCTTAAATGCAGTCTCATTATTTTTTGGAATAGACTAACTACATTTTTTCGAAACATATCGATGAAACCAATAAATTCCTAATTTTTTTTATCATTTTCAATATATGAAAATGCATGCCGCATAGAACATTTCGCATTATTCCCAAGGAAAAAATTCAAGACCATGCATGCAACCTTCATCAAAACTATGGGACTAAAATTAAAGTTAAACTTAAGTTTGCCTTACTTAAGATGTTTTATCATTTGTTATCATGCAAAAATGGTAAAACAATCGTTTGGTTTGCCATTGAAAAAGATTTTTGTCTAAAAATGATGTGAAAATAACAAAGAGGCGAAATGCGCTGTATTTGCTTAGTAATTCCTTGTTCATCAAATCCACTTTCCATTTGTATACTTTATCCCCACATTCTCCTTACTTACCGATCTTGCCTCGTCACGAGCCCTTTCCCTCCCCCGCATCCCTAACTCTCACCTCCCCCCACACTTTTTTACCCCATCTTATTTTTTATGCATGCACGCGTGCAAATGTGCTTTGAAATTCTCATCCATGCGTAGTTGTTTGAGAGGGTGTGCTCTTTCTCTTTTTAATTCCTACACATCTCCTCCTCTACCCCTGCCCTTTCCACCCTCCTCTTCTCCTAGGGGCTCTTCTTCTGTACATAGCCCCCCACCCCCCCACAACCCTCTTTATTTACCCCTCCCTCGCCGTGTTTTTTTTTATGCGCATGACCCCCCCACCATCCCCGTACCCTCACGTTTAGCCCTATAGCGTGCGTGTCTCTCTGAGCAACGGGATAATTTATCATCTGCATGCGAATGAAGGTATTTTGCAAATCAGATTAGAGGAATGGCTTTGAAATAGAATGTCGATTGATGCTCACAAGATGCACCAGCTTAGTGCTTGTCATGCAAGGCATATAAAAAAGCCTTATTGAGAAGGATAAGAAAATGATCAGATGAAGATGGGAAGGGGTGCGTGGGGTGGGGGGATGGGGGGGTAAAGAGAAATAGCGCGTGTGTGTCTGTGGGGGGTGCATGGGGGAGGGGGATGAGGGATGAGAGAGAGGGGAGAATGAAGCTTAAAAGAGTGTGAGATAATACGTGCATGCAAATGATGCGGGCCTTAATAATCTGGGCTGACGTTGCTTCCTTTATTGGAAATAACGCACTTTCGCTCTCTGGGAAGGCTTTGTACTGATTATTTTTTGCACTCGTTTCCTCCTTCAGCGAATGGTGCACTCGCTCTAACCCAACCTTTTCATATAAAAAAGTCATTTTTTTTCTCCCTCCCCTGCTTCTTCTTCTGGTGTGTATCCATGGCATGCCTGATAAAGCAAGCGATCGATTGCCAACCTCGATATGCTGCACAAAAAAGAAAAGTTGGAATTTCATTTTAAATGTGTATTTTATTAGGGCTCGAGTCGACTATTAAATTGCAGTTTACTTTTTTTTTTTTTTTTTTGTAATAAGAAAGTGAATATGAGGCGCGTCTTTCGTGATGGCGTGTTATCTGGGTGATGTATCTGAGCGAGTCAATTTCGGAATTAAATTATAATCGTATTAGAAGCTGGCCTTAATTAGCTCGGGCTTGGATGATGGGCATTGCCGTTTTCAAAATTATCGTTTGAACAAAGGACGGTTAAATGAGCTTTCTGCAGGAAATTAACCGTCGTAAGTTTCGAATTGCATCGTGGCTAAACGTCGATTAAATGCGTTTATTGGTGATTGAGTTCAGGCACTGACTATTTTGTTTTAGAAGCCATTGAAAGTCTTGACAGTGGTGAGGTCTCGCAGTGATTGCCTGCCTTCAGGGGCGCTAAAGAGATTTCAATAGCATTGGGAATGGAAATGTCTTTAGAGTTTCAATTCACATTCAACGTGTTTATAAACACTGAAATCGTGAAGAAAGTGGTTGAAAACTGCTTTTTTATGCTTGCACATATTAAAAAAATTAAGCATAATGTATTTATGTATAATTTTAAACCTTGCATGCACTTTATCATCACTTTCGATTTTTTTTTATATACAGGTAAATCTAAAATTGAAACAAGTCTATCACGTTCAAAATTAGCATACATTATTGTGTGTAGTTTAAGAAAACGTGTTTTGCATTTAACACACCATGCTTTTATTATCCATGCACACGTATTGTATATACATCGGAGGTTTAGATGTTACTAAACGTGCTCGTATGTCAAGCTAGCCTGTAATTAGTAACAACTTGATATCACATTGTGTTTGGAAGTATTAGTAAATTATTATTTACAATTTATGAGCATTTATTCCCAACGAGAAAACGTTTCGTAATAGAAAATAATTCAGTAAGGAAAGTATAATTTAAAAGAACGTAGGTAACATAACACGTGGCTTCATTTCGGGTGGCATTATGTAATATTTCAACGGGCGTATATTAAATTACTTGTATACAATTTGGGAATTATAAAAGTGAAATTTATCGCATTTGAGTATTATTTATATTTGGTATATAAACAAATTATTAACAGAAAAAAGTAAGGCTCTAAGTGTGCCGCTAATTGTCGTAAGAGGGTCGAACATCAACTTTTCTAATATGTGAATAAAAAAAACGTGATTTTCTTTAATTTCATTGCAAAAATGAGAGAATCTCTCATTGAAAACCATACTGCACCGTCACAATTTTAGCTCCCTATTCAGTGTGCCGTGAAACAAGGTTGACAGACTGGTTCAAGTTGTAACAAATTCAAAGAATGGCACTGCTTTTTCTATATACGGCCTTTGTTAATGGTCTTTTTGCGTTTTTTTGCGTCGTTAGCAGTATAGGCACTGCTTTCGAAAAACTGCCAGTGTTTGCCATATCCGATCGATTCCTACCGTTTTTAGGGTCGACTCGGCCGTTCGTAATGTCGAATAATTGAGGGCTTAAGGATTACTGTTGTATATTGACCAAAGTGGTGCCGTTTATTTTCTGCCGATATCGTAAAAGATAACACGCGGGTGAAGAGTAGATTACATTCGGATGGACTCTCCTCCAGTCCTCCGTGAAGAAAAAAAAATATCACCAAAAAACATGCTTGAGTGATGGTGATTGGTCCGCAGGACCGATAGAGGACGCACCAGGGAGGGAGGTTGGGATGAAGGGGGGTATAGAAAAAGCAAAAAAAAGCTGACGAATAAAAGGTCTCTGGGATGCTGACCCTATCTTTGTTTTAGTCGATTGAATGACCATCCTGACCTGCCTTCTTCGTTTGATGGTCTGCTGTCTAGGCTATTCCACGGAGGGCGAGGGGTATTGATTGATTGAACGGGGGTGGCGCTAGAAGCTATAAGCCTGGCAATGTGGGGAAAATAACGTCGAGATAGGACTCTGGGGTGAGTGAAAAGAAGTGTGTGATGAAGATACGAGCCCGTGATGTCCCTCCATTTCCTTTTTTTTTTTTTTCTTCTCATCTTCCCTATCCGCAGCCGAGTGTTTCTCCTATAGGCGCACCTCGTGTGCCATTAGGTGGTTACGATCAATTTATCGACTTTCTTGTTGAAAGCTGTGGTTTTGGAAATTCTTGAAGGTGGCCCCTCTTTTGTGTACCTTAGAATGTTCGAGTATATAACATCCCATTTCGTAATGACTGATTCTCCCCCCACCTTCCACATCCTCATCCTTTGCTTTAGTCCCGAGTGATGAAAGGGGGGGGGGAGAAGGGCATGTTCTGGTGGCGCCCTCCCCCGGTGCCGGGGAGTGAGGGAGAGTCTCCCCCGTAAGATGCTTCTCGTTTCTCCTCGCAGATGTCTCCCTCGGGATGCCATTAGCCTCCGCCCTTTTCTATTGTGTCTATCGTTTTATTTCTTCTCCAAAATGGGTCCCCTAGCGACGCGTGGATCAGGGCGGGGCTCTCGCTGGCGTCGTGTTTTATACGCCGTGCACGACTAGCTTTTTATGACTGAAACGGTCTTAAAGATTATATCTGCCACGGCTCACCGAAGGGAAAATGGCGCTGTGTGCATGAGGCGCCATGGAATTGGAGGAAAGGGAGAAACCAACATGGCGGACTGCACATGATATATGAGCCGTTTTAGGGCATTTTGCTAATGATGCATAAGCACGTGACTTAATATGACTGACGGACGCACATGTTTATTAACTTTCAGTGTTTGATGGGAATAATAAGGTCTCTTAAATATAAATATGATCCTTAACAACTTCAATTTGCTAGATTGCAATCTGAATAGGATGCGTACGTACATTGGAACCTCTTTTTTTTTTTAAACGAAACACTTTCAGTGTTTTTAAATCTGAAAATTCTATTTCAAAACATTAATCCGTAGTAAAGTTCTTTTTCTTGAATGTTCATTTAGATGTCTGAAAATGTTTTTTTTTTTCGATTTCTTCAACTTTTCCAATTTTTGTAAAAGTAGGGAAAACTTGTTCAGACATGTCTGAGGTTGTTTTTTATGCGTTTTTATAATCTGAAATTGTTTTCTGTCTTATAGATAGTCTTAGAAATGATATTAACCTTTAAGCTTATATTCCCTATTGAGGCAGGAATCGTCCAATAATTTGATAACTCCTAATGAAAAGTATCCAACATCGAAATCACGTGAAACATTTCAACGTTGTGAAACGTTGTTTGTTGTTGTTGAAAATGCCAAGGTGCATGTTGAACAGATTCAGAGGTTTGAGGAAATAGCTGGTATAATTTGGCGTTTTTATTTCTCCTCTTTTATTTGCTTTCCCATGCCATTTCCTAGACCTGGAGTGCCATTAGTGTAATTTTAGGTGGTTTTTCTCCGTTTGTTTGTTGTGTTACCCGTTTCTATAACGGCTATTGAAGATGGTCGACTCTCTAGTTGGCCTTCCCATTTTCTCCAAAACGTTAAAGGCAAACACGAATTGAATGACGACGTCGACGACGGTTGCAACTGGCCTGAAACAACATTAGCAGATGAATTCCCAGTTGGCTTCAATGGGATTGTTTGGCAAATAATTCCTTCTCTCCTTTATTTTGTGTAATCTCCGTATTAGGATTCTCGCTGCACTCCCAGCTTGATCATAATTGCCTCAACCGCTTCAATTGTTTGTTTTCCCTCATCAGCTTCTGCGGAACGTGTGTACAGTTGACGTGGAAAGCGAGTCGAAAAGACTTTATTAAACACACATGGGTAGATTACTCCATGGTCTAACTGCCATTCTTTGGGGCACTAGGCCTACGTGGCACCGTTAGAAGCGCGCGCCATGGAAATCCACTGTCTTAAAACTACATTCTAGATTTGGCTCTGGGTGCCCATAAAATGGAGCAATGGCATAAATTAAAAGTAATCCATTAAAGCGAAGTTGGATGATAGTAGTGGAAGAAGCATTTTTGAGTTAAATTGATGTGTTAAAAGCCAATGAAACGAGGCTCTATAAAGATAGCCGCAGACTGGCACGTTCAGGGTATTGGCTGATGACTGCATTCTAAATAATAGTAACAAATGACATTTTAGGATATCTTTTACTTTGCCAAGACTTTAATATGGCTAATATATAAAGAGCTACATGTATAAATTATGAAGTTTTCTATATTGGCCCAGACTTATCCTGTATAAGTGCGAGACATTTGCTTATTAAAAATAATTTGTAATTTCAATAAAAAATATAATAAAAAAATTATATTCGAGAAGCTAAGTTTGATGTCTCTATAAGTATAGTAATT
Source organism: Ophyiulus pilosus (assembly GCA_033995625.1). NCBI lineage: Eukaryota > Metazoa > Arthropoda > Diplopoda > Julida > Julidae > Ophyiulus > Ophyiulus pilosus. The sequence goes on from JAUJYV010000312.1 coordinate 13,039, forward strand.
TTGAGAAGTAATCTGTTCGAGCATCAAATGTTAAACAGATTTTCTCACAATTACTAGTTATATAGTGCAATTCAAATCTAGGTTATTGGTGAATAAAAGCACTTCATTAGACATTTAAACGCATACCCACCATTAAAATATTTGTAAAAAAAACATTCATTTTGTATAGCGTATTAACAAAACCCTATTTAAAATATAAAAAAACGAAACTCACTGAATATTAAGCAGATGTATATAAATGATATTTGGATGAAGGGGTATCATGTCTAGACCATCGTAACTTGCATGTTTTCGCAAAAGTAACTTGTTCATAAATAACGCTATTTAAAAAAGACCAGAAGGAAAATAGGATGGGCTTCTATCCTTGACTTTCCATCTAAATTGGTTATTATTTAATAAATGTAATCATTACTGTTGTATTAAAATGCAACGAATGACTGCGAGTTATATATATAAAAAAATAATGGAAAATTCAATTTTTATAAAGCTGGTGAATTTGATTTACGGGTGGTCCTATCCATTTAAGAATTTCTCCATAAAACTGCATGAGGATTTAAGATGTAACTATCTAATTTTTTATCCAGAAATAAGATGGCTATTATAAAAATGTTTGTACTAATCAATTATAATTTAGATGACGTACATGTATCTGATACACATTTTAAGATATCTCACGGCAATTGTTGTATTCATAATCACAAGATAAAAATATCAGCGAGTTTCGAATAAGGTTTACTACGAAAAACGTATTAAAGCTTTTATCTAGTTGATTACACAAGCCAGTGTGTGTAGAGATCATTATTAGCTTCTTGCGAAATCCTCCTGATGCATTTTCCTATACATCTCCATTCCTCCTCCCCTCTACCCAAATAAGAAGAGGTCGTTAAGTGCCTTAATCGACACTTTATACATAGCGGGTCATAAAACACATCACTTCAATATATAGGGCAATCCACATTGTCCCTATTAAGCGAAGGAAGAACGGGTGCAAACTACATGGTACTTCTTGCCCTTTAGATCTTTGAGGCAAGAGGTTCCTAAAGGGTTGAATTTTACTGGAATCGCAATTTCCAAGACAATTAAGGGATTCAATCGTTGTCATTGTTGGGATTCTGAACACATCCAATTACAGTAGAGTGCATACATCCTTCCATCAGGAAAATGTGGTCTCAGGCGGCCATTTTTTTTTTCTGTCGTCCCTCTTCAGAGATCCAAGGCGCCTTACAACATGGCTGTCTCGTTTTTTCAAATTGTCCTAGTTTTTTACACGTTTCTGTTTATTATTTTCCCCCTCCCCTCCCCCCAAAATCATTCCCTCATCTTCCCTTCCGCCATCATCTTTATATGGATTGTGTCAGTTTTGCATCCGTGCTGCATGCAACATCAAGGCTTAATGAGGATAATTTGCGCGTTAGGTTTGCAAGGGGAGGAAAAAAAGAGGCGCTGCTTCGCTGGTGGCAAAGTGGAGAAATGTTTGAATAGAAGAGAGAGAGAGAGAAATGGAGTCCACGATCGATATAATGTATTAAAGTAGGCTATAGTTGTCCTTTTACCCCTCGTTTATCCCCCCCCCCCCTTTTCCCCCTTCTCCACCATCCCTCCTCGGTGGCGTTCCTCCAGCCCTGTTTCCAACTTAACAAGGAGTAGAACAACAAGGGCGGTCGAGCAAATGAAATTTATAGATTGTACAATCTTAACGTGTCCAGCGGCATTCATGACTGAAATTCCTAAGTAACCCGCCGTTGATAATCTAATTAAGAGTGTAATGAAAAGGCATTTAATCCTTTTCATTGAGTGGAATCAAAATCTTGCGGTGTGGCAGCGTGCAGCGAATGAGGTTTGGGAGAGACGCCGAAAGCGATTCGCCAACGCTTTTGCTCGACGATGAACTGCTTCTGCCGGCGATAATGCGTTCAAATTGACTCTGGAGTGACCGAAGGATTTACATTTAACGACTTAGCGAAACCAAATTAAATTCTCAACCGTTAATCCCCACATGGTGGACGTGCAAGTCGCCGCTTACAGCGCCACCGAGATGTATCTTTTCTCACCACCCTTCGGTGGGTTTTGTCCCTCAACGTGTCCATACTGCCCGGACACGACCAGATTTTAGTTGATACCCGGAATGTCACTCCAGGATTGCCAAAAATTAGCTACACACGTGCCTGTGCATGTTGCACTTTTTTTCACCACCATGGATGGGGTTTCGTCTCACCAGCTGTCCTTATTACATAAAATCGACCAGTCTTTGACTGATGCTCGAAATGTCATTCCAGGATTGCCACCAATTTACTACAGACGTATCAGGCCGAGACCTTCAGTCTTCCCTGTGCATTTTGTTTACACTTTTGACATCACCATGCAGTGGATTTCATCTCTCAAACTTTCCATACTGCCCAAACTGGACCATCTTTTGGTTAATGCAAGGAATGACATTCCAGGATTGCCATAAATTAGCTACATACGTATCAGGCGAGACCTTCAGTCTTCTATGGGCATGTTGAATCTGTAATTCACATGTGCTGCATTCTGTCATCTATGCCCTGTTTAATCATATAGTAGGGTGATAAACACAAATTCATCTTTTAATACGCTAACAATTTGGATTAAGAATGTTAAGTGCAAAACTATTGTGAAGGCCTTATCCTAGCAGGCTCTGTTTATTTTATACGCGATTGTATAAATTCTAAAAAAACAACCGTCTGTATAGTCGTGAATGCACATTCATCAATGGTTGCAGGGCAGGTTTTCACCTCAGTTTTCGTCAATTTCAAGGAACAACAATGTTCTCACTGATTTCATATTTAAGCAGTTTTCACTTTTCGCAATTTGCTGCACCATGGCGTCTCTAAGGAAGCGTAACCATGCATCTGACATGATAAATGCAAATTAGAATGCAACGTGCGTGACGTTTGCTCGCTAAATTCATAATTTTTCTCTGAGATAACAACACAAAAAAAAATCTTATATCGACGTGATATTGTACATGTACTGAAAGCATTTTTTTCTACTTCGTGTGTGTTTGTCATGCATGCGTGCTTCTTACTTCTTCTACTCAGGGCGACTAAGAGAGAGAAAAAACTACATACGGGTTGGGAAAAACGAGTAAAACGAATTTGTATGGCAGACTATTGTATTGTAATGCGCTAACGTATAGACGAGCCTGCAGTGCTGTTGACATAAATAATCAGCGAGAATGCAAATAAATGTGTTTGCATGCTAATGCTCGTTGTTGGAGTCGGGAGTTAGTCATGCGTACATCTTTTCAAACTGCCAGAGACACCATTAGCCCATTTAATTTATCGCGACATTAATTACACGCGGCGAAAGCAGCGTCAATAATGAAATGAGCATTGAAGTGCACGGCTGATTAGCACCAGTAGAGGCGTGTTTTCGCGACGTGATGTTGGTTACCGTAACACTGGGGAAGAGGTCGATGAGCTGATTGTTATCTGGTCACACTTCTGGATCGTGATGGAAACGACAGTGTATAAACATTGGGAAGCAGTTGGAAATGTGCTTGTTTTTATCACCTCGGAAAAGTCTGGAATTGTGCTTTGAAATTGCGTCGGGAAATTTTAGAAAAACCTTTTTAAAAATACAAAATTTTAAATTTTCCAGAACGTTTTTCAGACTCTTTGGAAAAATATTGAGGGAGGGGTCCCTAAAAAATCATTGAAATGTGATTGAATTTTTTCCAGCAAATGTACTGGACTCCCTGACAGTTTATAAACATTGGCAAGAGTACTTCAGATGTTTACCCCATGTTTTTTACGAGTTGTTTATTTTCCCCCCTCCCCCATTTATTTCCTATAACCTATCTTGAAATGCCATATTTTAACAGAAAATGTAACATTGGTTGATATTTTTCCAATCACAAATTTGGTGATGATGCTCGAAAAGTACTGTACTTGAGAATGAGAATACTTGTTCATTTGTAAATATATTGGTGAAGCACTCGTACTTTTATATAAATACAGGCCGTGTTTTTATCTGTTTTTTGCCTGTGACTTGCGTCGTGTTGTCATAAAAAAGCACAATCTTGAATACTGAACGATTCCCAAATCCACACTTCATTCATCATGCAGATTCAAAAGATCATATCACATGTACGAATCGGCTTAACGCTCCATGGAGGTGGCGCCACCTGAGCTTTACTCGGAGCCTACAAAAGGCTATTTACCCGGTCGTATGAATTATAAATCGTATCTATTTTTCCGGAAAAAAATGTTTGTGAATATGTAAAACGTTTTCTGTCTGGCATTGATTTTTGATTTTTTTACTTCGTTTTGCACGCAGTTTGAACACTCCACTGTCACGACTGTTGTTTGTTAATGCGAGATTTTTAGTAAATACGCGATGTTTTTTTCCGCTTATTATGCTTTTTCAGAGGGTTATAATCCTCAATTTTTTTTTGTACATAATCGTGTCCCTTATAATATTTTCTCGCGCACTGTATAGCACCATCTCGTTTTTCAACCCCTTTCCCCCTCTTATTCGCCCTTTCCCCTCTCATGCTGTAACCATAGTGATAACGACGTAATTTAAATCATGATTCGTACTTTGTCTGCATATTATCGATGCTTAAAATGTGTTTGTCATGAATTTTGAATGAATCTCCATGCGCTTTATACGCACCCATATTGAATATTTCGTCGGGATTAATAGCACCTTTGATAATGAAATACGGCTGCCATTCCCATCAGCAGTATCAATGCCGCCAGTCAATAGCCTTGTAATTAATTTATTTCCCTACATGGCCAAATCAAATAATACGAAAACAAGCATTTTCTTCCTCCTGGGGATGCCAACAACGCATACGCTCATTAGATTAACGTCGTGGGACGTTATGCCTCAACACATTTTTAATTTACTTTTTTGGGGGCTGGAAAGGGGACGACCATAAAACCCTTGTGCTGTTAGCTTTTGAAGCCCAATGGGGAATTTGGGAGTGTTTTCCATTACCCTCCAATCTTATATCTATCATCCCCAAAAGTGGGAAGGTTTTTTTAAAAAAAAAAAAAACTAAACATAAGACAGGTTTCTTTAGATGAAATTCGATGCCCCTGCGTGGAGCTTCGTTGCGGAGGGTTACAAATAACTTGCTTCGTGTGTGGGCCCCTGTCAAAGGTGGCGAGGTGGGGTCTTTTTCTCACATTGTTTAGACTAATTAGGGCGTTCATCAAAGTAAAAAGCGGAAGAACTAAATTGGTAAAAAGGTGTTGAGTGAAAATAAGCGATGTTGGGTAAGGTGGGGAAATTTTTATTTTTTGGGGGCATTAGGGATGCATTTTGATGGGAATGGGGTGGGGCACAAACCCACAAAAAAATGTTTTTTATTACACGTTCCCTTTAATTAAACCTGTCCGAATCTGTTATTTAGTAGTTCGTGGAGCTTTAATATTTGTAGGTATGTATAACAGCTGTCCAAACATGGTCCCTTGTACGTTTGGTCATGCATGCGTAGAAATCTGTGAAGGGGATTTCTGTACCTCTCTTCATTCTTCTTTTTTACGTACTTTTTGATCCGTCCTTTCTATAGTGTGAACTTTCTGTTTGCACTGTTATCTGGCCACCACCTTTCTGACCGATTCCTCCACTAAGCCGATGCAAATAGAAAATTTTGCAGCGTCACCCTAAGTCCTTTAGCCCCTTCGCAGTTCTCACACAATCGATCAGTGTGAAATTACTTAACTGTGTTGGATTTACTCTCAGAAACAGGGTTTTTGAAATGTTTTGCAACGCGTACGCATACGGGTGAGCTTCTTTCCAATCGTTAGCCATTCGTCAATAGAAACGGGCAGTGCACATTTGAATTCAGAAAAAGGAAGTATACATGTATGAAAAAGGAAGTACATGCATGGAGATGTGGGAAAAGCACCAAATTTAGCAATTTTTTTCACGACCAACCTTGCATGTTTATACCTGAAATTGCTGTTGGCAGTCTTTTGGACAGTATACGCAATGTACTAAGCAGTTTAGACAAATTGTGTTGTTGGTCGCGTGGGGTACTTGAAAATGTAAGGAATGAGCCTTTGAATCCTTGAGATATGTTTGAAATATTTACTGGACACCCTGCTTACTTGCACCTAAAATGTTTAAAATCTCACTTGATGTCCAAAAATGAGTTCAACATGTTTGATATCGACATAAAACGTGGCACTAAAAAATTACTACGTGCTTATTTCAATTAGGTAATCTATAGGATTGTTGAAAATATATTCTAGCTCTCAATGAGCTGTGGTTGGTTTCATTTTCAAAGAGTGGATCCTTTATAAAAGCGTTGATTTATACGTGGATTATTTCGGCCTTTCCAAATCGATAATGGCCTTTCAACATAATTTGCTCGTTTCCTGTTATTATAAAAATGGTTTAGCAAATCTCTTAATATTTCAATTTGAAACCTTAAGTCTGAATGAATGGCTTGTTTCTCGCTATAGCCTAATTATCCAGCCGATGCAAAAGACTGGAATGACCTCTCGGATGTAAATTCCCCGCTTTTAATTCGGACATCATTCCAGCGCAACCGCAATAACGCGCACGAGGGGTTTTAGCGGTCAGTCTATTGAGCGTTTATATCTTTGGCCTGTGGTCAGCACAATGGATGTCCGGCAGCAAATAGGGTTGACTTTTGGATGAACAAATGGCCATCGTGGGGTTTTCAAATGCACAAACCTTTCCATTAAAATAATTGCTTTAGCTGACCGAAATGAAAATGCAATTTTAAAGATGGACGAACAGAATGGGGAATAACTCTTATACTTTATTATTTGAAATCTCGAATTGACATATGCCACTTATGCGTGCGACAATATGTAGTACTTGTACATAGAAGTTGAATCTTAAAATATACTGTGTTTGACAAAGGAATCTTTCTGGAAGTCGCTAAATATATTGATTTTTTTTTTTCTTCTTGAAAATAAATGGCATATTTATTGTTCGACTTGAAATCATCTAACCGTGAGAACAATGTACACAATTCTTGAAAGGCGTCGTGTAAACTTCTATTTTAACCTATTCTTGCAGCTATTGCACTTTACATGCTCTCATGCACAAAATGGTAGCTAATTTTATCATTTATTTCAAGTTCTCATTTTCGATATTTTATTAAATGTGGCTTTATTGGATTTAGAGAAATGTAGTGTATTAAAAAGGTAATGAAAAAAAGTTTTAAGACACTGAGAAATACATGTACTGTATATTTTTTATTACCTCGGAAATGTCTGAAATTATGCTTGAATTTCCATTTCATTGCTTGCCCACGTCGGAAAATATCCGTTATTTTGAAAAATCCTTTATAAAAAAAACCAACACTTTTTTCAAATTCTCTTGAAAAATTTTCAGACTTTTTGAAAAAAAAATATTGTGCAGGTTGTTGGAAATGTCCTTGAAAATCGTTGAATTTTTTTCCCAGCAAGTTTACAATACGATGTGGATGGATGGTTTTAAAATTCATTGCTATGGTAATTTTGAACATGTATTCATTCCCACCAACCCAATAGACCTTGGTAACATAACAATGTTCTCAACGGCGCCATGTGAGGTTAAAATTATCTGGTATATTAGTCTTTGAACGTGATTGCGAATTGATTTTGTAATTAAAATCCGTAGGCTATTTTAATAGCCGAACGAGCTTAACCCCATCGGCCATCCTGTTTACTTTGGGTCAAAAGATTCAACAGCTGTTTTCCGCCTTAATACGCTCATTAAGTGCCTTCGAGTGAATATTCATGTGCAGAGCTCGTATTAATGGAGGCAAGCTGATCAATTTTTCGTGGTTTTGTTATTTCAATATTTATTGCCAAAATGGTGTGTGCTTAAGCATCATGGAACGTTTCATCAAGTTTTGGGTTTTACGTAATGATGCCACAAACGCTATTTCTCACTCTCTTTGGCATTGCAGTTTTCCAGGCAATTGTTTGCATAACTGGGGAGGTTGGGTCGAAACGTGTCGGAGTTTAGAGTTGCTGGATTTGCAGGCCAATGGCTTTCATCCCCTGCTGGCTTTACCCCCACTTTAGGCTTTCCTTCCGCAAATTGAGAAAATCAAATCCTCTTACAGGTCAGCTCTGTGCTCCATCATAAAACTAAATCCGGATCAAGGGCTCAAGTTGGAATTAAGCGATCGCCAGGCAAGCTAATGTATGTCTAAGCCATGACTTAACTGAAAAGTCTTATACAACGACTCGGGGTGACGTCACGTCGCCCCCACTCACAGGGCCAGGTACACAATGGGATCCGTGGAAGCTCTTTATCGCAACACTCCGGATTTTCAATAAGGATTTAGTTCTGGAAAGCCATGCGGAAGAGCGCCGTAGCTTGGCTTTCGCCATTATCCTCCATTTCTATATATGTACTCTGGAAATGTGGAAATGGTGCTAACCCGTTAGGGGATTCTTCGAAAACCTGGAGTGCATGCACGACGATTTTCAAAGTATTCCAAAGAATTGCAAGCAATGCAGGTGTCATTCCTACCTGAATTCCACCTTGTCGTACACGGCTTTGCCCCCCAAATACAACTTTACTGCTGACTTTGTTGAGAAATGAAAAGGAAATCCTCCATCTTTTGATGGTTTCTTTTCCATTCAAGATTTGTGGTGAAAAATACTGAAGAAACTAATCTTAATTTTTATGCACACGTAGTTTGCTGACAAAGTATGAATGCACAAATTCACAAGAATACTTTTTTTTGTCTGTCATTAGAAGCGTACTGCATATAGAAAAGGGCTTAAAAAGTATAAATAAGAGTAAGCCTTCTGAATGCATATTTAGTTGAAGCAAAATCATCAAATTATAAACTCTGGGGAAATTGTCTCTTAGATCAAGTTAAATTGAGAGGTTTGAAGACATAACTACAAATACTGTGTATCAAGAGTATAACGATAATCTATTATGATATATTAATGTGGGATTTGAAACTCAAAAAACAAACATAGGTACTTGCTTATTCGGGCAGTTGTTGATATAAGAAGATGTAGATGTCATATCGCGACTGTTATGTTTAATTGCTCCATTAATCCGTATGTGAGAAGTAAGGGTTAGGATTAGTTGTCAGATGTATGTCAGTTAAATCAGAAGCACATGAGAGGATAGCAATAATCATTGTGGATAAATCGGCTATTAAATACTCTTGAAATGCTCGTATTTATTACCAGTGCAGGAATGGCTGGGGTGCCCCAGCTCCGATTAGTGTATCTGTATAGAATGGACGATCAAAACCCACTTTAATCGCCGATTACACTAATCGATCAATCGATCTGACGCAGTTCCTGAAGAGATTCTCAGGGGCTGCTTGCTGGTCATTAAACTGATGTTGAAAAAAATGTCTTGACAAGCTCTGCAGCGCCGCTTAATGTGTCCAAGCTGGAGATTAGGGAATATCGACGTCGAGCCTATGTACACACCCATTGAAATTGGCATCAATGGTTATTGGATTTCTGGATCATCGTTATTTTCCCGGGGATGATTTAGGAGTTTCTTTGAAATGTGTCGTCGTGTTTGTGCATGTCTATTATTTCAACCCCACTCACCCCCACTTTTTTTTTCATTGATTTCTTCGGTGATCCCTAGACACGCATTGGTGCCCTCTTATATATTTTTTTTGCATCACATTTTTTTTTCTTGCGCTGTATAAGCTGTTTCTGCCCAAGAATTACGACGTGATTGATGATCCAATGGACTGTCGAATTCCCATCAGAAAAATAGAAGAGGGAAGGAAGATGATGAAGAAGAAGAAGAAGCATAACCGAGGGACCCTCGTGTCTCAGCCCCTCCTCTGTTGTTGCATTTCTATGGACATCCCCCCCTCCCTTCTTGTCCTCTTCCGTTTTCCTATCCACTTCCTTCTTTTGTCGATATGCTTCACGTGCTGAGAAAAAGATGGAGGAGCTGATGCAGAAAAAAAAAACACCGAAGGGGGTGCTGTTGGGCGATATGCATTGTGAAGTGTGGAAGAAGAGGGGGATGAAGCATGGACGTCACGCTGACACACAAGACACTCCAACCACGTGGGTTTCCCCCCCCTCCCCTTCTTTCTTTTGCTATATTCACCTACAAGAAGTTTGAACCGTTGCTGTTGGTGGTCGGTCACTTGGTTTATGGGCCACTATTTTCAATGAGAAGGAGGTGGGGGAGATGGTATATGAAAACTAGGGAAGGGGAATAGGTGGTCGTAAAAGGGAAAATCCCACTTCCTGTAGTTAAACTTGGACGGTGGGAGCCAAATGCATTGAACGTGCTTATTCGATTATACTGGATTTTGCGAAATAGCCCTTGAACATTGTTTTCGATATTTCATAGCACTCATGTGAAATCATCATCCATCGTTGGTCGTTTTCGCGAACAATGATGGATCAGAAAGTTGGGCGATTGTTTGTATTCCTGGAAAACATAACCAGAAAACGTTTTGAGATTGAACAACGTGCTAAGCGAGGATTTATTTCTGAAAATGGAAAATGGCCCTTTATTTCCCACACTCGAGCAGTACGATACATTAGAAAGTACTTTATGGGCATGTTACGTTTAACATCAATATTCAAGAGCACATTCGGAGTATTTGCTGGTTTTTTAAAAATTGCAATGCTGCATGCATTAAGCTTTAGTGAAACCTGAAAAATTATTCTTCCGCACCACCTGGCGACGTATGAGCATTTAGCATGGCGTTACAAATTGCAGTCCATTTTTCCCAGAACGCCATTAGTTTACTACAATGTTAATAGCGTTGAAACACGTAATGTTTATTGTTGTTTTAAAATTACAGGAAAACGTATAATGACTTTGGGGCTCAGCCCTTCTAGCAGTATTGATTTGGGATGTTAAATAAAGCGTGGTTGAGTCATGTAATTAAACGTTTGTAGTTCAAACACTCATGGATATGTAAAATTCAAACTGTAAAGTTTGATTTGTGTAATTTTCCTTAATTAGTTACTCGACGGATCCTTGAAAATTTAAGGAATGAGCCTCGGAATCTTTATGATATGGTTGATTTTTTTCCATCAAATTTACTGGACACCCTAATTATTAGGTTGGATAAGATTTTATTTTGGATTCAGTATATTATTTTTGGATGAGGAAGAGGGCTATTATGTTTAGTTTACGTCGTTGTACACCGTACTTTGAACGCTGTGTAGACATAATGCCAAAATGCGATCATAATGTCCTGGCATAGCAACTATGAATCCGCTTTATATAGCGTGATATATACGATAATATATAACAGCGCCGGTTTTGCTACTTTTAATTTCCGAGTTGTTTGATCGCCATGCACTTACTCCGTAATTAGGTTCTTTACTGGCGTACGCACACCACCTCCGTAAACTCTGTATGAGCTTACTAATAAACTGTACGATCTATCTGACGCTATATAAGCTATAGCGCTCGTAGACACGCAATATCGATTCCGTCATTTACTCCTCATTCTTCCTCATTGTTGTTGTCCATTAAACATTGAAGATGGTTTCATTTTCTCATAACGCTTTCTAACGTTGTTTGGACGTGTGAAGATTGTAATTAATCGCTCTTGCTGCTGGCTGTGGCATATTAATGCGACGGGAACGAGGGTAAAGCTTTCCTCACACATTTTTACACTTCCATGCATAAGGACGAATTTCTAGAACAATATATACGAAACGTGTACGAATTTTAGCACTCGATTATAATCGTCAATGTTAAAATAATAACTTGTACGAAATGTGCGAAGTCTGTTAAGCAGCTCATATCGAGGCTTTATTGCTTAAATGAAATACGTCAATGCATATTAAAGAGATTGAGCCAGCCAACGCCTTAACGTTAACCTTAACGTTAGAGGCGGGAAGGGAGGAGCCACGGATTGAACTACCCAATGAACTAACTGAACGTCATGAGTGAGTGCGCGCATGCGTGGTTCTTCCTTTCCCGCTTCTAACGTTAAGGTTAACGTTAAGGCGTTGGCTGGCTCAATACCACATGTTGGTATTCTAATCATTTCAAATATGTTGTTTCAATATGGTCCTCAAGACTTATGTAATATTGTTCCAACATGTTCCAAAAGCTCTAACATTGTTCCAATATGTTCCAAAAGATTTAATATTGTTCCAATATGTTCTAAAAGATATAATAATATTGTTGTACAATTGTCCTATGTTTTATAAACAATCACGTTTTTGTTCGTTCCTAAAAGTAGTATGGCCCCGTAAACCTTAAAAATTCCAATGTGCATGATGCATGACACAGCTCCAATATGGCCGACAAGACTTTAAACAGATCCAATATGACCGGCACGACATACAAACATTTCCAATATGGCGCGTGTATACAAAAACAAAGTTGCCATTCTCTCTTGCATTGTATAAACAATTACGTGTTGTGACAAGAATCCAGCACAGGCTAACGTTTTTAGGAAATCATTGGATTGATTTTTGTTCCCAAAGGTGTATGGCGCCATCTGTAGGGGCCCGTTGTTCTTCTTGATCTTCACCTCTTTTCCCTGCAATGATGTTCCCCACCCTTTGCCTTTTTTTCGTTGTTGTCTCAAGGGTGTTTGCGTGAAGCAAATTACAAAAGAGGATTGTTGATGAGACGGCATCAACTGCCCTCTGCCATTATTCTGGTCATCAGTTTACATCGTTAATGTTTTATGATCTTTTTTTTTTCTTATTTGCAGACGGAAATTGCCAAAAGACTGAATGCCATTCTGGCCCAGGTGATCCCATTCCTATCGCAAGAGGTAAGAATCTTGTTTGCTTTCGTTTCAATTAATTAGCAAGGGTATTTATTTGCTGCAACTTATTTGCTGTTTGCAAACGAAACAAGAACTTAATTTGGGGGTCTTGGACAATAGTTTCGTGCTGGAGACCCTATGAAAGTGTTTGCTTTCTTTCGACGACTGTGTTTTCATTGGAATTTGTCGAATTGCTCCCACGTTGTTATTTAAGTGAATAATGATTAAGGTATCGTAGGCCTACAGGCGACGTCCTATTTTCAGTTTGTGACGTTTTAATCTATATAAAGGGAGGGTATAAAAATATTTACGATATAATAGTAGAATACTTATAGCGGTGTCGATAATATGGGTTTGGTTAATCGGAAGGTAACATTTTTAGTAATCTATTATTCAGCACCATCACTATTCATAACAAAAAATGGAAGATTGACATTTCCATTAGTTTTAGTGTCTGAAAATAGACGGAAGTAATAACCAATATGCATGCTTTATTTTTAAACCGCTGTCTATGAAGAGAATATAGTTTATATTTTTATTTTTATATTACCTTGCATTTTTTTTATGACGTGTCAGGTGTTTATCACCACATTGTGCTATAATACTACAGGCTACTAAATTCTCGTAATTGATCGCGATTCTATGAAATGCGAATAAGGACGTTAATCGATTTTCGTTTCTCATTTAAAATTAAGATAGGTTATCATAAAATATAGAGGCTACGCTAAATGGTTCAGAAAACTGGCAAACATTTTTCTCCTCATAAATTCTTATTCCTTTTGGCGGTTGCTTTGCATTCTCTTCTCTCTCTATCTGTCTCTATGGCCCCATTTATATCCCCTACAATTTCTTCTTTGTGTTTTATATTCGTGTCGACCAACTTTTAAATGGTTTCGTTACTAAGACGAGAGCGGATCCAGCCGATTAATCATTAATGACTTCAATCCAGAAGATTGAATTAAGTCGCTTCAACCTGCAGGGCAAATCCATCGCTATTCCTACTGGGGTAGCGAAGAAAATGCCTTCTTGGCCCCTCTTGTGTTTTACAATTTCTGTTGAATGTTGCAAAGTTCATCTGTCGAGGTGGTCTGAGAGCGCCATCTATTAGGCACGATACAATGATAAAGGTACACATGTGCCCTACCATTATTCTGTGACTTGACATTCCTTCGAATTGGAAAAGGGGAGGGGGGATCCAGCTCCCTTCTGTAAAGACTTTTACGACCATAGGAAATGCACACATTATACTACAAGTCAAAGGCTATTTATGTCATCATATGTTTATGTGACGATGATAATTGGCATGAATATGAAATTATAGAAATTTTTCACAGTGTAAATTATGGAATTTCTGAATAAGTTTTCCTTCAAATACATACAACACTGAATTTTTGTGATATTGTATTCATGGAGTAGATTGAGGAAGATGGGATAGATAGGGTGATGTCACATTTTTCAGGATGTCCTCCCCTTCTTTAATGTATTCTTTTATGTAGTGCCCCCAACCAACCTACATAATAGGTACGGTTCAGCCATATTTGAAATGGTGATGTAATGCCCCCTCGAGGAGGCGCTACTATAGCTTTCACTCTTTCTGTTGGGATGAAGTTTTATTCTTTCTCGTCCAGGGGGCGCTTCGTGTTGGGGCTTGTCCATACTAGGTCGATTTCTATGTAATCGTATGTTGCCTAGTGTATGTATAGGTCTCGCTTTATCCTCCCATTCAATTTGCAGGGGGTTTTCTTACTGTTAACCCATACCCCCTCATCTCGCGCTGCCATGTATCTATCCTCCCCCCTCCTCTTTTCTTTTACCCCCTCTTTTCCGATTTCATTCTATCTCTCTACATTTGTTGTCTTCTGAATTCAATTGAGTGTTCCATCCGATTTCTCCATTTTTCTTTTCTCTTCTTAATCTTTATGCCGGATGCTGCTGCTGCAGAAGAGCCGTGATGACCATAGATATACAAGTAGTATAGTGTTTTTCATCCAGAGGGCCTATTATTGGTATATAGAAGTCGACCCCTCGCTGTGGTTTATTTCATGCGGGCAGAAATGGAAATGGCTAAAATGTCAAAGCCATCACACAAACATTTTTGATGATGGCAGGCAATCTGGCTTAAAAAGAAAGTGTTTTAGCTGAAGATATAGAGAGTAATTTGACTTTTGAACATTACGACTTTGATGGTTAAACCACCCACCAGCTAAAAGTAACTTTTATATCCTCCTTCCAAAATGCTCCATCAGATATTCTACTCGTATAAGACCTCTTAATCCATCTTTGTTAAGCTTACGGATGCATTATTGAAACGCATCACGATTACTGTAAAAAATAAAAGCACAACATTTTTTTTTTCCTGAATTTCTTTTAAAGAAAGTATTGGAAAAAGTGATGGTGCAGTAATTTAGAATATCCATTCCATTTCTCGTGTATTCCTTTAAAATTATTTGAATGTTCACTTATTAACGATAGAAATAGTATTTTTTTTTTTTTAATTTAAGATATGCTTTTCTAAAAGCAAAGTTTCTTACCATATTTTCATTAATGAGGTAGTTGTGCTATGAGTTCGGTATCTTGTATTCTACCGTGTGCCGCAACAATATTAGGACTATAGTTTAGTGTGCCGTGAGCTGAGAAAGGTTGAAAAACACTGCTATATAACGTTATATAACGTTTCACGAACTTGTACCGTTTTATATCCTGATACACGTCTGGGGATCAGATGTGATAATCCTGAAGGTATTAGAGGGCTTAATACAGTTAAACTCACTTTATCCATCAATCAGGCTTCTTAGGTTTCTTGGTAACCTATACTTTTAGTTAAAAGCATAGACAAGTTAAATCACTGCATGCTATATAGCCTCACAATAGGCTTTCTAAACTGGTGTATATAAAGCTGTAAATTAAGTTGATGCATTCTGGTGCATGTAAACAAGATGCAAATGCGTATCTTAGTAAATTTATCCATTTCGTTATCTACGATATATCTAATTTGTACATAGAAGAAGAAATTTCCAAATTTCGAAAAGTACGATGGGAGTAAATTCATGTAATGCTTGTCAATCTTTGGGATTATGACACTATGATTTCATACATCAAAACAAATAAGCATTACTTATTGTGATGGTAGTTAACTACTTATCTAGTTGATTTACGACATCCAAAGTGGTTCAAACGCTTCTGGGGTACCTTCTGTTTTCTTCTGACATTCAGAACTGCCATTCTCTTTTGGATTTGAATACTTATGAACTAACTGCTCAGGTGATACCGTTGGTCTAATAAATATAAAATCCTGTCTTTTTCTAATTCTCTAGAAAATTGAGTAAACCCTTTGGAAAAAAAATAATGTTGTAATTGTTCGTGTGAGGGGTCCGTGAGATACTCTTGAATATTTTCCAGCATATTTACATGCAGACACCCTGAATCACCTATATATCGCTATTATATTTATTAGTATAGCTATATGAATGCATTTTCAGCGCACTAATAGCAAACTATTTTTTTATTTTTTACCCCTCACCATTTTATGTTTTTGTACACAAAAAGTAATAAGATGAACTCGATTGCCATGTCTCTTTCATTGCGTATTATGAAACAAAAACGTGGTTCGGATTCAGTGAATCTGTTAACCGAACGGTGCTAAATGCCTATTAGCACGACATGCTGAAAAGTGTAGAAAACGGCTAATTAGCTGCTTCTACCACATGCTCTAAAGCTCTACTAAGAGTCCATTATATACGAATTCGCTGTGCAATGGTTGTCTTCTTTTGGTTTTTTCCAGCACCAACAACAGGTGGCAACAGCTGTGGAGCGAGCCAAACAGGTTACCATGACAGAATTGAATGCCATTATCGGGGTAAGCATTAATTGCATGCACTTAATTCAAAAGACGCATTCAAGGAGTTAATTAATGGCATTACTCCGCAGTTCAATCTTCTCTCTTTCATTCCCATTTTGCGTTTTTTTCTCACTCTTTTCTCTCTTTTCTATCTCGCTTTTATCCCTTTGCTTAACACTCGCTGTTCGTGCTAATAGCTTACGGTAGGTACCCCTATCTTAATGTGCTGTTTCTTAAATAATTATCCATACATTACTCTCGTAGTAGGCCCCCGCATTAGCGCCCTCCAGATTATGCAGACGCCAATACATTAATTAGATTGTGTCACGTGGTTTTATTTATTGACGAGAAACAGAAGAAGGGGGAGGGGGGAAGGAATAATGCATAATTATCTCGACTAATTGAAATACTCAATTATTTATGAGATTAGCTTTAGCGCAAGCTCACTATATACGGAACTCGACTTTTAGTTTTGCCGTATGCTAATTTTTTGTTAATCATAATCTTGATAAATTTATTATACGGCTTAAAATTGGGCTCTGCAGTTTTTGAAGACATTAAATAAACGCTGCTTGCTATAAATGTCGACATATTGTTTGAAGGCGGTTGATTTAAAGAGAATTTGGAATGCTTGTATGCTTATTTGTATAAAGACAGCCGTTCTTAATGCATACATACATGCAGTCTGAGAAATCATGCTGTAGAACCTATAAGAAAAGTTGTTAAAAAAGACAAATTTCCCGAAACTTAATTCTAAAATATAAATATAGCACAAGTACAATTTGGCACTATCAATAAAGAAATTGAGCCTTCCACGTTAACGATAGCGAGATTGGCAGCGCTGTAACGATGGATTTGTAATATATCAAAAAGATTCTCCTTCCGTCATGCGCTGACAGTATAAAATAGCGTTAAATGTGTTCCAACATTGAAAATATTCTTCGTAAGATAACTTACACCTACTATCGCATGTACAAAGAACTCTTCTATTTATTTATTACATTATTAAAAAAAAAATTCCAGTGCCAATCGCAAAATAGATTCCGGTCTCGCGCATGCGCCATACTGTTATGTATAACCTTTTCTAGTGTATAACAAATCCATCGTTACAGCGCTGGAATCAGTGACGATATTGTGCCCATTTTTCAAAACCCGTTATAAAATATATCAATTTGTATATCACTAATTAATTAAATATGTTACTAAGTGCATTGTATTAATATTAGTATTTTGTATATATAAACTCCGGATTAACCGACTCCCTTTCTTATTCTGCCAATATCCAAGAAGGACGGATAACAAGGGTTCTACTGTATAAAATATTTATTCAATGCATTTGAAATGCAAACATGTTACTTAAAAAAACAACTCTGTTCAAACATGTAGCCCGAAAATATTTACAGCCGCTACTTTTCTGTCAATTATAATGATTAGTAGACTAAAAATTCCAGCGAACGAAACTCGTAAACATTCAAATATTTGATAATAATCGACTGTTTGCTTTCTGAACCATTCTCCCAATGCGTTTAATTGAATTGTGATACATAGTGACGTTGGTGCTTGTATAGTTGGTGGTTGTATACGCTGCCATCCACTTAAAAATATTGTTTGATAAAGACATTCTTCAACGTCATGTCGTTTGCTGGAAACTCCGCGACATTTGTCTATATCCTTCAAGACTAATAAAACTTCATGCATGAAATGGTAGAACACTAACGAGAAGAAATCAATCAGTGTTAGGAAAGTGAGCCATGGATATACAAATGGATGGTGGCAGGGCAGGCAAATGGTAGATCCGTGGCCTCCCCAAACATGATCGATTATTGTCGTGTAACAGATTAGTGCATGTACTGGAAACTGTTTTATCCCTCCATTGATCATTGGATGGAAGAAGAAAAATAAGCCATAGAAAAAAAAAAGAAAAACAGTGAAGTGAAAATATGGAAGTATACAGAAAAAAAAAGCAATGTTTGTTCAATCTAGAAATGACAACGTGTGTTTCGTTGAAATTACTTTATAGACCAAAAAAATAAAAAAATCCACGATGAAGTTGAACTTTTGAAACCGCTCCAATGGCTGATTTAATCAAATTGAAACTTTTAAGAACCTCATTTTTTATCGGCAAGCTAAGCCATACACACATCGGCCCTCAGCCAATTTGATAGGAGAAGATAAATAAAAAAAGAAAGAAAGAAATTGCATCTCTTAGGTCTGGTCGATCTAAAGAGATTTTCTCAATCAAACTAGAAAAAAAATGGTTTGTTGGTAAGATCAAATATCGTGAAATAAATTAGGCTTTTTTTATGTAAGAGTGGTTTTTACTCAATCGTCATATTGGCGTCTGCAAAATCTCTTGAAACAACAACAAAAACAGTTTCTAAAATGTTTGCAAAAAAGTGTGGTAAATTAAATACTCGTATAACACACATATGATAAGTATTGTTCAGATTATTTGTTTATCAACATCTGACAACTTGCAGGATTCATGATTTCAGAGATGATGGAGAATGTACTAAAGAAATTTTGGGAATTTTGTGACGTCACATCATGTTCTGTCATGATGATGTTTACAACTCCAAAATACATACATTACATCATTCTTTATGTGTTCTGACGGCGTTACAAAATAAGTACCAATAACTTTGGATTTGAATTAGGTCAGATTTTAGTATGATAAAAAATACCATGCGATGATTTACCAATTTCTCATCCCTGTTCTATGTGCTTCACTGAAGAAATTAACATTGATACGCTGCGATATCCGTTTCTTTCACCATCATCACTCAACACTTTATACGCATGCTTCATTGACTGTCTCAAAGAAAAGATGGCTCAAAATGTCGTCAGAGATTACGTATATAGAAAGAAATTGCGGGATGTGTGGATAAAAGAAGCACAAAAAAAATTGCACGCATGCACTTGAATCAGTAGTAGCTTATATAAGCCTCTCCATGGTCACTGGACTTTTTTTTTTAAGCTTGACTTGATTCAAGACTAATGATAGTCTTTTTGTATCGAAAGCGTTTTTGTGTTGTTAAGCTTGCATTGAAAATCACGGACTGGAAGAATTTGGGTTAATTCACGAAGATTGAAGTCGCAAACTCTACGCATTGACAACAGTCACTTTCAAAGACTTGAAAGTGGCGCCGCCTAGTGACTTTACTATTTCTTCTCGTCTGTATAATCGTATCAAGCTTAAAAATGGAGCATAAAACGTTATGAAGAGATTTATTTTGTTACAAGGACTTAGTTAAAAAGCTATACAAACTTCTTCATACATTGTCGAGCTGTTATAGAGAGAATTTTAGCTTAAAATCATTCCACTAATCAATAATTTTCTGCAGTATTCCATAAATAAAGTCCAATTAAGCTAATGACTAATCGGAGTTTTGGTGCAATCCGCCATGTATACAAGCTACACTTCGGTATTTTATAAACAAAACGTTTGTTGGCGACTTGTGCAATGTTGGCTGGCTCCCTATATACGTACGTTTGGCAAATTTCCTAAATTGTCAGACAATGTTTTGACATTGTTGCACGAGTTAAATTATTTGATAAATTGTCTAAAGGAGGCCACGTGAATTCCTAACAAGCTAGCATGCGTTTGTTCCCTTCCAGTTTAGTAGTTGTTGTTTTTTTTTTCTCCAGAGGAATTTTGGTTCGTGTTTATTTAAGCTAAAGCCTGGTTTTGTTTAGGGAAATTGTTTCTCGGTGGCGCTGTGTGTGGCCCTGTTGTTTAGTCAGCTAATTTCCTTGTTAGTTCAGAGCGTTTCTATATAAGATGTGCTTTTCGAGTGTATATCCTTGGCACGTTAGCCGAACACAACCTCTTTGGTTCCAGTTTATTATTTCAACCTTCGCGGACATGAATGCCGTGTTATTCACTCCAGTGCCATTGACCACAACCGCGATGCTTTTCATGATCCGTGTTTATAGGGTTAAACTTTGAAAGGGAGGGAGTGGGGGGTCACCTTCTCCAAAATGCCAATTCACTTGTGGGCAGTCGGAATGCTTAAATAGAAACATGAGAGTCATCGCAAATGACAAATTGCCAATGAAACGCTGCCATAAAAATTTCTCGTTGCCATTCGGCGTTTTATCGCCCTTATCTTCCTTTGTTCATAAGCCAATGCATAAAATATGAGCTCGATGGTCGCCCTTTAATTTATTCTAAACAACTGGTTTTTAATAATAAAACAGATGCTTTTGTGCAAATTCCTTCACATTGGTTAGCCAGTCATTTTCCTCGGAACCTCTGGTGATATCTATATATATTTTTTTTCCATTTTACGATGCTTGTATAAGGATAAAATTAACTGCGTGACGATGGTATCAGAAATAACTATGGTTTTCATGATTGTTCATGGTGATACTTTTCTGTTGACTGCATGGTTTGTGGTTGGTAATATATTATTAAACCCATGGACGTTCCATCATGTAGTCACCGATTAAAAGGCGTATATAGAGTTAACTAGATATATAATATAAAACAAAAATCCAATTATGGTTCAGCATAATCAATAAGTTTCCATACCATATTTAAAATAAGAGCATGGTACGTGTTCCAAAAACGCAAGAGTTGCAGGATCGATCACTGCAGTTATTGTAGCTTTAACTTGATATTGATTGGGTTTAGGCAAAATAGGATAATGTTAATTATAACGAGCAATGCCAAATTAAAAACAGTGATGTGTGTAAGGTGATGTAAACGTTGTTCATGAAAATTACGGTGTTGTTGTTTGGAACTTTTAGAGGGAATATAAAAACTGACAAAGTAGGTGCCGGTTTATAAGATGATCTTTAATCAAAACAGGCATTACCAAAAATGTTCTAGATTTCATTACGCCAGAACTAGGATAATAAACACGGGTCGTGTAATTGATTTCCCTCATCATCAGCATATATAGATGAAAATATGATGACTTTGTTTATATGAGCAGAAAACGCATAACAGGCACCGCTATCAACATCTTATAATTCAATTGTGGGTAATTTCACTCTGACATTTTTGTACGTCGACCCTACAAAAAGCCAATTTCAGCATATATGAACACTTTGGTCGAGTGGGCTACTCTGCAAAGGCACTACAGGGTCACAAAAACTATCTTACAGCACTAAAAATGTCCTTGTTGCGCGTTTTAATTTGCTGGACCAGCACGTTTGTGTCTCATCATCATCATCATCATCATCATCGACGGTCGTCGTCGTCCTTTGCCTTCGACTAGAAATTATATTAACTGAGAGAAGTAGGAATGTTTCATCAACACGTAGGCACTCGAGAGTGTGCATAAGGAGGAAACGCGAGGCTCAGAGCGTAGAAATTGCTAGCTGTCATCCACTTCACCTTCTGGAAAAGAGGGGTAGAAAAAAAAAAAAGCGAGAAATATGTGGCAAAGTGCTCTTGACAAACTTTCGGTTGGCAATCGAGCAATGGCGTCCAAATGCCGCCACTCAGCCACGTGGTTGATCGTGTTAAGTGCGCGCGTTGAGGGCGAAAACGGTTAAGGTGGTGCTGGCGAGGATTAGGGCTTATTTGCATATTTGATTTCGCCAATATCCTAGAGTGGCCTCGGCAAAATGGAGTGGGACTGGCTCTAATTAGAGAAGGGAAAACGAGGAGTGCATTCAGAAACCAATGAATGAGAGATCACTTTTCCATCACGTTCAAGGACCTGTTTGGAGGAGGAGAAAGTGGAAAATTGGCGCTGCAGGCTGCCCCTCGATTGTCTCGATGGTCGGACAAAATCTCTACAGTTCAAGAGTGGACAGCAGTGAACGAGCCTTTTATTCACAAGTCAACGTCTCGCACTTCACTGCTTCATTCACCGTGTACAAATTGAAAGTGCTTTCAGAATGCAGCGCCCTCAATGAGATCATGTCAAACGCTCACAATGCCAATGCTGAACTTTAGCCTCCACAACAAAAACAATTCGTTTTAATGAATGAATTTTTGTTTTATCTTATTTTGTTGATGTTTGCAAAATGACTATCGATATGTAGGGATATGGGTTGATTATTTTTTCCCTTTATGCATACAATATATTATATTTGATTCTTGACTGAATGTTATTGAAAATGACAATATTTTTCATAAATCGTCTATTTTCAGTTTCTATATCATTTTTTTCCAAGTATTAAAATTCAAGAAAGCAACATTCACGAAATAAATACAAACAAAAGAAATAAAATGGAAATGTTCCATTTGCAAAGAAAATATTTATCTGTATGAAAGTATTTTTGTCAGACAAGAATAACTAGAATAGACGAATTTTCCTCAACAATGGAAAATAGGTCTTGCGTTTTTGAATAAAGGATTTAGATTGTTTAGTTTTGAATGACAATGTATGTTTATGGGAAAAGGGAGTTTTTCTTTTATACAGATTGTTAAAATCTGTTCTCCAGGTTGTTTTCTCAGATATATTTATGAATTTATACGTTTTTCTTTTCTTTTTTTTTTCTTTTTTGCATTTTCGATTCTATATATATAAAATAACGTATTCCTTCACATTTTTTAGTTCCTTGGTAAATTTTGTGTGATTTTGCAGAACAGCAATGTCTTCACTATCCTATATCCTCTTCATTCATATACCTGGTATATACATGTAGTACATGTATATGCTAAAACAATTTTATCTGTGACTTCAATTTTACTATAGACTTTCACTATATAATTGAGAATTTTTTGGATGTACTATCGATCCCAAAGATGTGTAACGCAGTTGCACAAACAATATTCTTTTCATCTATAATGAATCTGTATCAATTATGATAATCTCAATTATTTATGTTGATCCGAATTTTAATTTTTTTGTTTTTTATATTTCAGCAGCAGAGATCAGAGCTACCACGGCTGTTGGTGAGTGAAATACCATAATTGTTTCTTATAAATTTGGACGATTTTAGCTTTCCCATATTAACTGAATTTACGTGTAATTTCAATGTATTATGCCAATTTAAATGGCGAAAGCTATGAGCGAGAGTATGCTGTACTAAAATCTCATAAGCCACCAGGGGGTGATGTACCAGAAAAATGATAATTAGCACGCTGCCACGTGCAAAGTCACCACGGTGTTGGACCTGAACATGTAATTACATGCACTTGAGGTGTCTCTTGAGTTAAATATTTTTGTTCTTGGGTCGTATATTTTTCCATTGTTTCGTTTTTATTGGTTGCAATTAGTTTTATTAGATGAAGTTGATTTCCGCCCCCTTTCTCTCACGAAAGAATGGCTAAACGCGAGGATTTGTGCCACGGTTTTCTCGGGAAATGCAATCGCATACAGAGCTGTTTTGGTGTTGTACTACAACAAATCGCATTTTCGTCAACATTTTTCTCCCTCGAGATCTCTCCCTTTAGCTTTTGCTGTTTGTTCTTCTTGCCTTTGCTCTTCTCTATCTCCCTTTTCCTCTTTCCTTCACAACAGATTAGTCAATATGCCCGCAAGAGTGTGTACTAGCTTAAATATCATTGCTGTCACTGTCAGGCTCATCTTCCTCATTCCAGTTCACTATATTGCATTTCACAACGTAATCGAATTGATATTGATTGTTGGTGCATTGGGAGGGGGCGATGAGAGGGGAATTTGTAAAAGGCAAAGAGGGAAAACTCGAGTACAAATGATGATCTTGAGATGTAGCGTCCTATATATATATTTACGTGTTTCGAGAAAAAGCCAAATTTGGCTCAAATTAAGCATAGACATTTTTAGTAGTCAGGTTATCATTTATTCACAACTTCCATCTTTTGTAACTCAAGAAAGGGAAAAAACGAATTGTTACATGCTCACATTTTTTTATCTTTATTAAATTGAAAGCATTTGCCAATCATTCAATATGCTCACGTGTATGCATCTATGGATTTAGCATTTTAAAATTTCAATTTTTTAAAGTCTTGAATAATTTCTAGTAATAGTAAGAATAACGGTAAATGCATCATCCGATTTATGATTGGTGTAAGTTGAGATTGCTCGCAAATGTTATTAATACAAATGTAGCATTCGTCCATGTATTTATATAAGGAGCATTTACACAATCGGTATTGGATTCTTTTAAGTATTTATTTTTTTAATAAATAGTTGGAAGTGTAATTTTGCCCCTGTAGATTAAGAAAGAGGGCAAACTAGCATTACAGTAATGTAATGCGGAGAAGCCTGCGTAGTTAATACAATCAACTATGGACAAACCACTAATTAAAACAATGTCCTAAGAGTGATTGATCATTGGTCATACCTCTGATAATAAGAAATTTGGTTAAGACCAAGAAATGTTGATGGCCCTTGGAGTCATACTGTTTCAAGGATTTTATGGCCACCCTGTAGTGCTTTCATGAAATATATACATTTCTCACCCACACACAAACATGATACATGGCGATGTAGCAAATAAGCTACAACAAAAAAAATTTCAAATACATGGAGTAGTTTCTTCATAATAAACATGTGTAATGTGTGAAAGCTTTTATGGCCACTCTGTAGTACTTGCACATGAAATATACATTTCTCGCACACATACAATAAAAAATGTATATTTGTACATTAAGATGAATATTTTGAGTCACGGCAGGCAGTCTTTCCACCTTAGTGATGTCTGGGGCTTAATCCTTTTGACTTTGTACGCAA
Source organism: Ophyiulus pilosus (assembly GCA_033995625.1). Classification (NCBI taxonomy): domain Eukaryota; kingdom Metazoa; phylum Arthropoda; class Diplopoda; order Julida; family Julidae; genus Ophyiulus; species Ophyiulus pilosus. The sequence goes on from JAUJYV010000312.1 coordinate 38,192, forward strand.
TGCGTTGTTGCCTTAAGCACCGCGCATTAGGATGGGCGGCTTAAACGCATCGAATCCCCGAAATCTTTTTCGCTTAAATCCCCTTTTTGCTTTCGAAGGCAGATGCTAATTGTTGCTGTTTGTTGGCGTTCGCGCACTGTAATTAATTGGAGTGTGTGCGTTTGTGAAGTGCGAGTACTTAATTCGTTTCTGGTCTCCTTTTTCGCTTTTCTCAATCCCTCGTCGCAGAGCGCGAAAGAGTCGCGCTATTTTAATCCCCAGCGATGGTTAATTGAATTATCTTATCTGCCCAGACATTGTTTGCGTTGACATTAAAATTCTGTTGTTTTAATGGCCGCTTAATTACGAACGCGCCAAAGCTTGCATCTAATTATTTCGGAACAGCGCCAATTGTAATGTCAGCTCAACGTAAGCGGTTATTAAGCAGTCGTATACAGAAGCATTAACTAAGTGGAGAAAACCCCACCCACCCAAGCACGTACGCAAGCCCTCTCGTTTTGGGAGGGGGATGGGGGTATAAAATGAAACTCTTTTGATGGGGGGGTGTCATGCATTGATTCTGCCTTTCTCTAGCCACAGCTTCTTCGCCTTTTCCACCCCCACACATCTCACCCCTCGTTTCAAAAACCCCCTCCCTCGCTTTTCAGATCGAATTACAGATTGGAAGAAGCCACCCTACACACCCAATTAACTACGGTAATATTAATTAAGAGTCTGGAGGAAATGAAGCAGCGGAGATGCGGAACAAGATGCGATTGAATGGGCTTTTGCATTGAGAGATGATGGGGGAAATCCCTTGCCCACCCCCGCCTACCCCTCTTCAACCCTCCTTATTTGCATAATGAACATTATATTTAGATTAAATCCAGTTCGACGAGATATCATTTTCACTTGCTTTTTGTTAGAGGGTCCTTAGATGCATATATAGAAGCGTAGGAGAGCAACTCCCTTATGGGTTGTACAACGACAGAGAATAACGGTGTTCTGTAGTGTTCCCCTCCTGTGAGAATTATACAGCTACGAATCGATACACGTGGTTGCAGATGGCGCTGAAGGTCGACGAAATTGTATTAGGATTTTTTTTAATGGCGAACAATGCTGCCATCTGGATATATCAATATGGGGTGTCGGATTTTCCGCCTTCAGTGCCATGCGTAGGCGAAGCATTTGAATGGGTTCGTTTCCAACTTACGAAAAACCGCAGATTGGCACACGGATAGCATTGGTGCCACCATCTTGAATTGAATTTTCAAATGTTTAAATTGGCATTTTTAGATAAATATATCTACTTAAAATGTATATAAAATTCAACGCAGGGAAATTCAAACTTCGTGTGGAGGGGATGAAGCTTGAAATATGCTTGAATTTTTCCAGCAAATTTACTGGACACCATGATGAACCTTTGGTCAACATTGGCAAATATAGTAGTTGAGTTGCCAATCGTTGGTTTCATGTTGGCAGTCAACGTTGGTACCTGCTTTAGTTGCAAACGTACATCCATGTAGCATGAGAATTGCTTGGATCGCCTTAATGCCTATATACAGGCCAAAGCAAACACGAAACAGAAACATGGTTTCTGCAAACACATGGTTTTTGTCCAAAACTGTCATGTTATATAGGCCTTGGTAGGAGCGCCATGAACAGCAAACCTGTTTTTTCATTTATTCCGGGCACGATTTTATTTGGCAATATGCTTGCTAAAACCTTTGGATAGAAAACTGGTGAGCAAACTTTTGTCGTATAAATGTTTCCGAAACCCTGTTTCTGTTTCGTGTTTGCTCTGGTTTACTCATTTCCCCCATCCATGTTCCCCTCATGCTATCAAGGTGCTCGTTTTCGATAATCCCGTCCCATTTGGCCACGCTCGTGTGCACTCTTTCACGCGTTGGTGCACTCACGCGTGACGTCATACGTTCCCTGCGTCTTAGGGCCTCGCGCTTGAGCTGGCAACGCCACCGAGCGAAGCGCCATTGCAGCTATTCATGTCTGCATACGTCGCCATTGGCTGCTGCTGCTGCTTCGTAGCAGTTATCTCCTTGGCTTCGTTTTGCGTCATTTAATCATTTCTTCTTCTAATATAGACTGCTGCTTTCGCTCCTTATCGTTTTCCATCTTCTTTTTTCTCCCACTGCCTGCCCCCCCATGCGTTGTCTTCCGATTTACGCCCTCGTCTGTCCTCCCCCCCCCCTTCCCAACCCACCTCCTTTTTCTTCCTCTTAATAATACCCCCCACCCACCATGTCTTCTATTGATTATACTTCCACTCTCTCCCTCTCTATATCCATTCTATATACGTGGCATTATTTTCTACGAGCATATAATGGGGAGACGGAACTACTGGCGCGCACAGTTTTCTATATATGTTGCCATTTTTGAGCACGCCACGAGCATAGTAATTATGTCTAACGGCTTCATCCTCTCGCAAAGTTGCTCATAGAATGGCATTTCTTGCAGACCACTTAGCAAATAGAGCCGGCTAAATGAGCGGTGTAAATTACTCGACCCGCACAACGGATTAATTTTTTGGCATGCCTACTGAACGAGCCGTACTACTTTTTTTTTCTTCTTATATGCGCCAATTTTTTTTCTTCTTAACTTTCCCTATGCCGCTTTTAAGGCTGCCAGCCTGTTTTTATGGCTACGATAGGGTTTATCGAAGAAATGGAACATGTGGCAATGATGTCACGGGTGCGTCTTTTATAGTCTACAATTTCATTTCTGGCTGCACTGGAATGGTGCAATTTCAGACGTGGAAGTGAATTATGATGCACCCTGCACTGTCTTCTTTTTCATCTTCTTAATGGTCGGTTGGTGTGGGTTTTTTTTTTGCTTTTTTAATATGGTGCAATGAGATATATTATGTACATGTTTGCCAAGTTTGGGAGTGGTGAATTTGCAAATTTAAACATGACTTCTGAGCTTTGAAATGGACGTTGAAACAGTGGTTTTTATCCCCTGTTCTTCTACGACAATATGTGACACTATACGTATGCTACAAAGCCATACATGACCGATCTCTCGTGTAAATGGTCGTTTAGGAAACTGCTCATATATAGTTTCCTTCCTCTTTCAAAGAATTTCATTTGAAACATAAAAATTGTGAGGGACACAAATTCGGGGGGGGGATATATATATACATATATATACTATATGGCGGTTTATTCAATCCTATACAAGTTTATGTTTATAAAATTCTGTCATGAGAAAATAAACGTTAAAGGCATTAGGAATTTTAGTACCGACAATATAGGTTTTGTGAATGGAACTAACTGATGCCCCTCCCCAATCCCCCCAACAGATATGGAAAACCTGTAAAAGTGATTTATATTGAAAATTTCGGGTAAATTCAACAAATATATCATTTGCTCTGACAAAAACAATCAGAAAAGTTAAGAGATTGTCCATTCTATTGAAGTGGGAAATTCCAAATTAACATCCAAATTAAATATTAATTTTAATTAGTTGAAATTTTTTAAATTCATATATGGCTATAATTTGTGTAATCCCAACTCTGATAGAATGATTGCAAAAGTGGAAACTATTTGCGGCAAAAACAAGAATACCATATCTTTTAATTTTCAGTCGTATGCATAAGGAAGTTGAAAATTTCATTTCTAGGGGAAGTAAGTTGTAGATGAATAGACAAGCTGAAATGGCTATGATAACAAAATAATCTACCCATCGCCAGTCAGATGAGGGACATGTAAATACTGTTCATAAGTGTCACATCGACATCCAATTTTAACTCTTTATTTTTCACCTCCTCTTTTCATAATCAGCCCTTTGTGGCATTGGCGTTTATTGACCATTTGCTAAATAAAAGACTGGTGACAGATTTCAACGTATATATTGATTTTGCAGTAGATACTTCGCAAATATCTCGCGGGATGCGATTAAAATCTTAAAACAATATTTGCGTTTCACCGAGATGACCGCTGTCTAAACATCGGGTAAATAAGCCTCGATTAAACAAATGTGGACGTCGATTGACCAGGGAATTGTAGCCATGGCATCGCGGTCGCGTGTAATGAGAAGCGTCCACCTTTGACAGACCCAACCAAAAAGCAAATGGTCGTTGAATCTTGACGATCGTTCCAAAAGTTCACTTTGATCACGCGGTTAAAGCGGTTGGTCCAACGATATTATCGATGAATTCAGGGACCGTTGTTTACATTCGATGCGCTGCAACATAGGATTGCATTTGCCACTGGGATGTTGAAATAGCTTTTACCTTTACTGGCCCCGTATATATATATATACACATATACACCCTCGTTATCTGAACGTGGCAGCATGCTACAGGCGCAGTATATGCTGTTTATTCGTACATCTAGTGCAGTTCTGGCAAACTGGGAAATTTGATAGACACCCTCGCAAACACGTTTAGTGTTTGCACAACCTCAAAACGACTAATTCGACACGTGAAACCTTTTATTCGGCTCCGTCATGCCAACTTAAATAGACGCGATTATCGGTATGGCAGCACGAAGATCCTGCAACTCGTAGCTTCGGTTATTTGATCAGGTTTTCAATCTTTGTTTACTTCTTTCGGAAAGAGAGCTAGAGTGGTCGGTCCATTATGTACAAATTCAATATTCTCCCGTTGCATCTTTTACATCAATAATTCCTTATTCAGAGGTCTTCCGCAGAAACATTGCCTTTGTTTCAAATGTATAGGAAATAACCTTTGAAAACTTGGCCTTTTGTGTACGTATGCTGAACAGAACAATAATGTGGTAAACTGGTTGCCCTCCGTATGAAATACGAATATCTAACAATGATAGTATTATTTATGACATATAGTATACTGTCACACTAGACATTTTTATGATGTATGTTTCATATCCATTATCATTTAAATTTTGTTATCGTTGGTGATAAGTGAACATAAATAATCTGGTAGTTTAGTTATTTTATTTGCATTATTTATTTATTTTCTTAAATTTGATAACTGCATGTTTAGTAAATACTGAAAGAACTTTTTTTGGCAACACTAAATTTTCTTCATTTAATGTAACTCAGAATCCTTATCAGCTAACAAATGTCACATGGTATAGGGGACTCTTTAGACAGTTTTTGCATGCCAACGTCTTTATACTTACCTTAAATTTAATGACGGGAATGGAGGAGCCACTCATTGAACTAGCCAATGAACTAACTGAGCGTAATGGGTTCGCATGCGTGGTTCTTCCCTTCCCGCCATTAAAAATAAGGTAAGTATAAAGACGTTGGCGTGCTCAAACTGTATAATTTTTTCAAGAGATTGCGCCTATAACTTGTAATACATTTTTTACTTTTGCTAGGAAATTTCCGTTAATTGGAAAAATTCAATATAATTTTTTTTTAAATTTCTCTACAAAACATTCCCGACGATATTGTGGTTATTGGTTGTGAAGGAGGCCTCGAAAAAGCCTTGAAATTCTTGAAATATGCTTAAATTTTGTCCAGCAAATTAATTGCCCTCAAAAGGACAATTTCAATCTTCTGAATTTGAATCATCCTGTGAGGGTCCGCATTGCTCACGCCCCCTATACATAAGCGGCTTGCAGCTGAGGACATTGAGCGATGTGTTTTGCACGGGTGACTACTTTGCATAATGTTGTTAACATTGTCAACGATCAAGTTTGTATAAGCATGTTATCCTGACATGCGTTTACCTTGAAGCTCGAGTTGACATTGTACTCGGTGTAAATTACTTGTGCTCTTATCGTTGATGACTTATTGCTCAAGCAGTCGCAAAAGCATTTGGTTTCGTGATGAATTAACCTCTTGACATCCAGAAGGATTTTTTTTTTCTTTTTTTTAAGTGGGGTAGGAAGCAAAAATAATTGCTGTTCTGTGGTGAGTCATGCACCTAACCTCTGTTCGTTATCACTTTAACACGAAAGTTGTGCTTTGGTTGAGAAAATCGGCACGCTCGGACCTCTGGTTCATGGTCCACTTTCCAGAGGTTCAAAGGTGCTCATGAAGTTTTGATGCATCTCCTCACGTAAATTGCACTCTTTGGTGGTTGATCATATAGGTGTTGCACGTGGTGGTGTACTAATGTTACACCAACGAGAAACCTCTAGCAACATTCTTGACACGCATACGTGTTTATGCAAATGCGGTCGTTTGCATCTGACCGCTTCCTGCTTGCTAATAACGAAGTTATCACATTGTCCATGTCTGCTTATTTGCACACCAACAACGTTTGCAACTTGTATTGAAATCTTTCAAAAATAATTCTGTCACGAATAGCTTTTAAGTTTGCGAGGCTTGCTGCTGCTGATGGCCTGCAGATATATATTCATGAAACCGATTGGGCTTATAGCAATGATCGAGTCGAATGTTTAATACAAGAGTTGCTTAATAATTTACGACATCACGAAATATGCTCGTGTACGTGTAATCACTCGTGATTGTAAATATATTGTTATTTGCGATTATAGTTGCATGCGTGCAAGCTGCATGGATATTGTTAATTAGATACTTTAGATTTATGTATTCATTCCGAAGGACGATTCATAGATACTCGTGCATTAATTACTGTTTGTTTATCCCATTTGTTGTTTGCTTATAAAACTGCGATACTGTATTATTTTAATAGATTAAACAAGGATATCTATATAAACATTATAATCAAATGATTCTGATTAATAATGTATGCTTTTGACGTGCATTTGCTATTCATGAGCCGAATGCAAAAGCGGAAAGATTCCCCAATTGGATAACTACATCCAATATGGACTTATTAATTCCAAGGACAATATAGTTATAACTTTGATGCATAATGAATAGCATTTGGTATTCTTGAAATGTTATGGCGTCCATTATGTATGATGTTGTTTTTCATATTGTTGCATTACACGTATGCTGTCATGGCTAAATCGTGCACATATGTCGTAGTTAACAAATCCAAGAATCTTCAAATTCTGTTAAGTCGTTTTCTGTAATGTACAAGACATGTATGCAGCGACCCAGTTGGCAACTTATCTCATTTTTTTGTGTCCCTTGGCATTTTTCTTGTTGACTGCAATGATATTGTTTTGGGCGTTATGTTCTCACACTGAATTAAGTGCGTACTTTTTTTTTCTATATAGCATCTTCCATGATGGTAATTGCCGTATATTAAAGAAACGGCGCTTTCACTCCATTCTTTAGGGAGCGCCCTCACGACACCCCACCCATCGTAAATACTCGGCGGGGGGTGAGAGAGGGGGGATAGGACATTACCACGTGCTGCACGATGGGAGTCTTTTCTCGACAGACTTAAATATTGATTAATGGGAAATTTCCCAGAAACGAATATCACAATAATTTGAAAGAGAAAGTTCTGTTGTGGAAAATGAGGAAAAGAGATGAAAAAGAGAGTATAGAGATAAAAAAAAATGAGAGCGTAGGGGGACTAATGAACGATAGTCTTACCCATACTTATCCTCCCTCCCCCCCCCCCCAACTCACCCCCATCCTTCGAATAATGCGATGAAATTTTTTTGTTGTCACAGCAACCGATGTGACTTTATAACCTTGGTGCGAAAATAAAATCCCGATTTACGACGACATAAAGACTCGTATTTGCACCGAGTTTTCGTATATACGGCAATGAATATTATTTTTTTTTTCTATATTTTTGCATATTTCATAAGTGATGGGAATGATCTGTTAAGAATGAAGGCCTATAAAGACGATCTGAAAAACAAATTACAAATAAATACGTTTACTTTATGTACAATTTGCACTATGTTTGCCATAAAGTTGGGAGCAACTTATAGTGGTTTATTTGCAGAATCGCTGTCGATAATCGTCTTCCAGGAATGTTTTCCGACGGATTTCAAACGAATTCGCTAAATACCTTAATTCCAATACTAAAAATAAATAAATTTATGTGCAAGCTTATTGTACATGCATGTATTAGCAAGATAAGGGCAATAAGCTAGGCATCCGGTTTTCACTTGTAGGAAAACAAGTGTTAACGTTACGAAAAATACATGTCAAGTGTCCTGTTTATCTACAATTTTAGGTGCTTTTATCGGTCCTGATCAGTCATTTTTTTGTATTTCCTCGAAATTGCTGACACTATACAGGATTCGGAATCTAGGAGATTTGGAAATCGAAAATTGCGGAAATGTAATGCAATGTCCCGTTCAAACATTGCATAGAAAGGATTTGGTGCAATACATTAGTCTGGATTAGTTTTCTTAGAATTGCGATTTATTTATAGATATATTTATGAGTTAACTTGTTGTTAACTTTCATTAGCTATTGTAACTATTGTATCCACCGTTTAAAAAATATTTCCAATATGGTTGTATTTAGCCGCAGTGCTAAAATTTGTCTGGTTCTAGTCATGGGAGAGCTAAAATGGTTCTGAACTTTATACATTGTTTGTAAAAGCGTTACGTTTCAATGACTTTTTTCTATATCTTTTAGCAACAAATGCACGCTCAACAGTTGCCTCATACGCACGCTCCTCCTATATCAATGGTTCCTCACCCTGGTCTTCAGCCATCGGCAGGGATGCCCCCTCTGCCCCTCTCCAGTGCATCCCTCAATCCACCACATTTGCCAAGCAGCCTGAAAGACCGTCGGGATGTGGAGAGCAGTTCAAGTGGTAAGTCATCACCATCATCATTGTCATCAACACCACCATCACACTAATCCTCAATTAATATAATGCATAAACGGACTAATAAAACACTGTAAAATACAAGAATTCGGTTAACTACAAACTGTTAGTAGTTAGAAACACCCAGACTGCGTAAGTGGTAAACAGTGGTAGACATGGTTAATACAAAATGAACAAATTGTACAAAATAATAACATTTCAAATCCTCAATAATACTTTTGGATGTTGGTATATTATACCTTTTTGGCATTACATGAGTATAAAGCTAAAGCGTGATACCATGCTGCAGTGTTCCCATCCATGGGGCGCCTCCATAAATCGCGTCTCCATGCAGTAATTTGATTTTAATTTAATGAAAAGATAGGGGATCATTGATGGGACTGAACATCTATTTCCTAACCATGTATCGGATTGAAATAGAAGTTGCACGCTCATCCCCGCGTGAACCTCATGCAGTGATGCATTGTTATATGAAAGAAGTTGGCAACATCCCCCCACATCGCCATAGAAACCAATTTACATCCCCTCCCTTCCTTTTCCTATATGCCCCAAACGCTTTTTTTTCATTTTTCTTATCTCTGTCATTTTTTTTTTTTTTAATGAAAGCATCGACCCACCCTCAAAACATTCATTTCATCATTTTGCACCACATTGATTGCCCATTCAGCAACTGCTTTATGTATACAGCGCGAGTGTTAATGACTTCTTCATCTCCGAGGCTTCCAGCAGTTTTGCAATTTTTTTCCCCGCTAAAATATTAGCTTCAGATGCAAAAATTTCGCCCATAGATGCGTTTGCATCGGCATGAGTGATGGCTTTTAAAGTTATTAATGCAAGGAGGCCTGCCTACTGTCATCCCACTCAGTTTTCTCTTAAGCTGCCAGCTGTTCGCCATCCTTCTATTATCGTTTCGTACACATTTTTTGTCGCTTGCCTATATATTATCTACTTTTAAATTACAACTCTCTATCCTCTCATCTTTGCTTTCATTTTTTTATATATATATTAGTCATTTTTTCTCGTTCGAATCAATCCCAAATTTTTAACGTCATTATAGCTCTGCCCTCGCCTCCTCTCTTCCTTAATTCCTGTCATCCATTTCGTTATCATTTTTCTTTGTCGTTTCTGTCTCTTCAATACTTATCACTCAATTAATTTTGCCTAATAAGCTTATGGGATCTGTTCCGTGGGTCATGATGGGGACTGCTCGGCGAGGGCTGTTGCAAAAGTGACATTTGCATGACTTAAATGGAGAGATGTCAACATGGCCATGACTCACAGCATGCATTTTTGTTACCGTGCAAATGGGTGGTTAAAGCTAAGTGTAGTGCTATCAAACTAACAAGCTGTTAACTTGATTCAATTTATTATTTAATTATTGGGTAACCAACTTTCACATCTTGTATCATTCCTTGTCACCCACGGAATCCCTTGGAGATTGTCCATGCACATGTGGTATCATCTCTTTTTTTCACATATATTATGATGACTAGCGCATTTTATTTGGAGAGGGGGCTGATCAAAATCATGTACATGAATATAAAATATGTAATCAGAACGGACACGAAATTAAGAATCATCTAGTTTATTCAAGTGAAGTACACCACAACCCCCTATCAAAGCCAACGCTGACAGTCTTACCTTTTAAACTAAGGTCCCTTGTAAATTTCCTTGCTCTCTGTACATTAAAGATGCATCGAGAGGGGGTAGAAGTCTCCCCCACCCCTTCCCCTCATAGCCAAAATTCCCAGGTATGTGGTGGCGTTGATGTTTAACCCTCATGTTGCATAAATAGGCCAACATTTAACATCAACAAGCAAACTCCCTATCAAAGCCATATTCAAATTGGGATGGGGTTAGGGTTCAACCCTCGAAATTAAACACCACAAAATTACGTGATTGTATTTTGCTGTATTTAGTCAGGGTTTACTAATTGACATTTCCATCACTTCAACTTTGCCAGTTTTTGACTATTGAATATATGGTTTTAGCTAGTGATACCAATTCATCCTAACAGCATAATCAATTAGGAGTTATGTGAACACTTTTGCATTACCCTGTATGCAATCCCCCCCATCCTTATTCCCTATGTATATTCGTGTGTGTCGTAAAGGTTGAAGCGCCACTTCTGGTAGCTTGTCCACATGTGATTGCATTGATTTCCTCCGCTTATCCCCTCTTTTATTATCCCCCCTCTGCGCATTTTCTGAAGTGGAGGTTTGTGCCCGAGTGGCTTTCCTCCTCATTATCGGTCTGTTTCTGTTTTCAATTATTATTATTATTGGCTCTTTGAACGAGGATAACGCCACCTACTTTTAATATTTGGCTCGTTTTCCTCTTCTCTATAGTCCTTCTCTCACCCTTTTAATGCCATTAAATAATTAACGATGGTTGTGCGATGGCTGAAATTGATGATGATTCCTGCCTGCGTGGCAAGTGCTACCAGTGTGTGGGGAGGGATAATTGGGCCTGTACACGAGGGGACTATCCCATAAAACGAGGCATGCCACGTAATAAAAGCTACTGGACTCGTAGATTAACCAACTTCGCTAATTTGCCCATTTCCATATTCCACATTATGATAATTAAATATGGATGGCATTGAATGAAGTGAAGATGGGAAATGGGAGCTATTTTGGAAAATAATAAAATTATTTCTGAAGAAATATTTCATGGGGCGAGCGAATTATTATCAATAAAAAATGTTCTGGTTCTTATGGATTAGATTAAATTTTCAGTGTATAATGATTACCCCAGCATGGAGTCGTTAACTTCAATAAGCTTTTGCTCCTAATATAAGATTGCTTAAATTGGCAGATTATTATAATATTAAGAAGGTATAGTGTCATTTTTTACGAAAAAGTAAAGGTGATTACCAGCCTATAATATGGTACAATTTCACTTTATGTATAACTTAAGCCATATTACGAATAATTTACAAACATGTTTTTTTTTTAATCTAAAGTTTTCAATATATTATAGAGTAACGAGAACATCGTTATCGAATAAAAAGCTTACTAAATTATTATTAACTAGAGCTGTGTGACTTAACAACTTGATCATAGTCTGTTTATTGTCAGTCAGGAACGTTTACATTTTCACATTATATAGAATCTTTATTTTCGACAAAATGTATTTCTCGTCTGCAGTTTCACTTATTTTCTACCATATTTAGCATTGTTGATGGGTTGTGTTTGTTCTGTATACACAAATTGGCGCATAAGCCCTGTGTTTTGAAAGTAAAACAATCTCATAATTATGTAAAGTAAAAATAATAAAATAACAATAAGCATAAAACTAATAAAGATGGAGCGCATTGCATGCGAATTAGCAATTAAGGAGTACAATTTGAGGGATTTTGTGTATTTATTCAGGTTTTTTCTCGTTTGTTTTTATTTGGTTTTCTACTAATTGGCCATAACAAAGCTTCATGATTACGTTAATAAAGCGTAACAGCATAAAAGATAAAGCAGGCATGAAATTCTTTTGTTAGTTTATTCACAACCCATGAAATTGCTACTCACTCAACTGAATCCTGCAACACAGTTCAGCCTCATTCTTAATGAACTGTTTAAAATAATATTTTTTTTTCTATTATTACAGCATTAATATTCATATTTGCATATTACTAATCCTTTATGATAGCGATGTGTATATAGCTATCTCTTTCGCTCTCTCATTTATTAATGAGGGTGTGTTTTTTGTTTGCATTTTGTTTAATTCAAGCTTTATTTTCTTTTTCATGCTTTTGGTCACGACAGTTCTGTCTGCCGAGGAAGGACATGTAAGTAATCAAAATTTATTTATCTGTATCGTGTTATCAGATTCCCGGGCTATTCGGTAGGCCTACCTGACACATGTACGTTAATCGGCCATTTAACTACAATGATGATGACTGGTGTACATGCATTCGTGACGCCATGCTGACTAATAATCCCCCCTCTACTTTTTCACAATGGCATTATTTTTGTGGGATAATGAGCAAACAAATGTAAGTAATATTGATTTTTTTATGTTAATATAATAGAAATACGAAGGTAGATTAGCAGTATCTTTTTTACGTTGCATCGCTCATTTTAATTTCGCATTCTGAAAGGTCATGTAATATAGATGTAACCATACAACATTCATGACAGCGTTTGTGTTGCATGATTGTGGGCGTGAATATGGTTCGCAGTCACGCTATATATGCATTTTGTATTAGCGTAAGTGGCGCCACCACTCACCGGCTTTTAATTATACCGTCATTGTTTCTCCTGAATTTTGGCAACCATGAATTCAGAATATCAAATGAAACTCTCTGGAAATGTACATGATATTAAATACTAAAGTACATAGTTTTCAGAAACGTGTACAAATCTTGTAACACTTTCCCATTATGCGATTTGCACCTTTACGTAGTAGGTTTCGAAAATGATGGTCATTGCATCAGGTATTGCATTGTCACATTTTACCTACGTGTTTACTCGTAATTTCAGTTAAATGGTGCTAATTGGATTAAAAAAAAAGGGCAAATGAGCATAAGGGACACACCCTACATTGATATGAAACTTAATGACATATGGGGTGTCGCATTTAATGGAATCATGTAGTAGCCTAAGTGTTCCAGTTTAGATATCTATACATCCTTAACCTAGATATGGAGTTTTTAAATAGGGTTCCCTGTAGGGTAAATGTGAAACTAAAAATAACACCACGCACATGAATTTATTGAATGATGCGAAATATAAATTACGTTTATTATATGTGTAGCCGGGAAAAAAATATGGGAACGTTTTTATCGTTGACAATTTATGGGATGACGTGTATAAAGTTACGACTTGTAGTGTATACTGTACATTTATGTAGAATGTACAAAAATCAGATTTAAACTAGTTTCTCAGAAAACAGGGATTTAAATATATAAAAAATGGCTTTGTCGAAGTGCTGTTTTTTTTTTTATTATTCACATCCTTCGACGTGAGATTACTATCCCTCGATTCATATCATTTCTCCATCATTCTTTTTTTTTTATTTACTGGTAAAGGCTGAGGCATCCCCCAAACTGTTTCCAAATAATTGTGTGTATCTGGGTGTATAGGCGTTGTTTCAGAACAGCGGAATTTGTATCTGCAGGGGGGCCATTTTAATCGTGTACCATGCAGTTCAATAACTTGCTTTTGAATTCTGGCCATTGTTAGAATGAACCGCAACTTTGAAATATGGCATGATAATGGTCAAGCCATATATAGATGCTGGTGGACGTGGTTTTTGATTGAGCGATTAAATTAGGCTTGCTGCAACAGTTTTTCCTTCGCTTATAAGGAAAGCCCACCATTATGCTGTATGTCTGACCAACCCCTCACCCCCCCAGGTGGCTGAATTTAGCAGGGCCACTCGGTGTAATTGAAAATGCTACTTGTAAATCGACATTTGCATATGCTTATATTTCAAGCTATGAATACGTAATTTAATGTTGGTATTGGATTATACGCCCTGGCTTCATTTGCAATGGGTTTCAATAAGGCTGTTGTTCTTCTGACCTTCTTAGAGGTTTTGTGTATCCTCCATAAACATGCAGTGAAGGCAAATTTCATATGCATTTTTTTATTCCTATAATTTTGAATTTGCATATGAACTGTGGGTGTTCTGGGATGTACAGCGCATCTCAGATACCCTACTTTCTAAATATAAAAATCTGCTTTTATAAGTCACATTCACGCTTTACGAAATTTATCCATAATGTTCATTAAGATTTGTGAAAAACAATTTTTTTTGTTTTTTTTGCAACTAACTTTTTCGCAATGCTTTTTCATTAAAAGTTATTTCCCACCTAATAATCCCTTTTAAGAGGGGGCAAATGCTTCAATTGTTTATGGTTTAAAACGCACGAGATAATGTCAAAAGCTATTAAAAACAACAGAAAAATTAATTGCAAAAAGTGGGAAAGTTTTTAATTTCCTTTTCACTTCATAAGCTAAATTTAGCGTTAATTTTATACGAAAATCATAAGACGCGTTGTTAATTAAAAAGCCCGAGTTAATATAATTTATAGCTGCGTATTAAAACTTAATTCTTCCTTCTGCTCACCCTGCATACAAAACACAAGGTTATCTCGTCCCATATTGCTGCAAGCTTCGAAATTAAATTAAGTTTATGAATATATAATTATTATCGATAATATAATTGTAATTCTCATTTGCAATACCCTGTGTAATGTTCTTTTAATTCGCAACCTCATTTCTTCCCATGTGTTAACTCCATGCAGCGGCAACTGTTACCCATAAAAAGAAGTCCCCCCATCGTCCCCCTCCTTTTATAAGATTCATTAATCTTCCATAAAACAACTCATTAAGCGGAACACGATTCTGGAATTGATTTTTCATGTTCTAACGCCCTGAGCGAGCCTTGTATAACGGCTTTAATTTTTGCATGCATTAATAACTAATTCCCCTATCTGCTCTTGTAAAAACAAAGGCGTGACATTTCGTGATTTTTTTTTACTAATATATGATTTGATGAAATATACTTAATATATTTCTTTTGATGAGTTATATGCTCAAAGGAATTTAATCTAAAAAAGTTATCACGTGCACATTTTTTTGTTTGTTTTGTTTTGTAATTTAGCAGCATCGATTAAGATTATGAAGAAGTACGCTTATAGAAAATATAATTATGTGGGGGAAATGTGTATATAAAATTAAGATGATTTAAAAGAGAACATGCTTAGCATTGTTAATACCAATCTCGTGTATTAATACAAACATTGCTAAGCTTATCTGCTTTTATATTTCGATACAGTTTGTCGTGGCAGCGTGTAATTAAGACGTATTAACTCTTTCTGGGCCAGTGATTCCTGTAGGCATCATACAACTTTAATGAAAAAAGGACTCTTTGCTATCAATTGAAAATGGCTCTCTATCTGTCCAATGATTCCTGGAGTACTCATTATGTTAATTTAATTAATAAATGAAAAAAAAATTGGGAAGCTTGTCTATGCTTCATTTGTACTAACATTAGACAAAAAAAAATCTGGACCACAAAGAGAGAGTTGAAGGTTAATCTAATGGTTGTGTCGATTTCTTCACTAGACAGTTTTCGCATGCCAACGTTTTTATACTTACCTTAACTTTAATGGCGAGAAGGGAGGAGCCACGCATTGAACTACCCAATGAGCTAACTGAACGTAATGGGTGCGCATGCGTGGTTCTTCC